>VZTE01007284.1:324531-424291 GCA_013397775.1 Eulacestoma nigropectus | reverse complement strand
GAGACCCCTCCCTCCCTCCCTCTTCCCCTCCCTCCCTCCCTCCCTCTCCCTGATAGAAAGTAATGTTTTGGTGGCAGAAGCAAACAGTAAATAAAAACCTTTCCCCAAAAGAATTGTGCCCCTTGCGCTGCTGAACTTTAAAGTTTGCTGATTGTTGTCAGTTATTACCCACAGAAGAACCTTGGTTAATGTTGTTTTCCGTTATAGAGTGCACACCAAAGAAAGGCTGTAGGCCTGTGGTGTCAGGCTCCGGATATGGCGATGAGAATAGATAAGGGCAAGAACACGGCCGTTGGAAAAGCTCAGAGCTTGTTTGTGCTCTTGACAAAGTGTGGAAAGTATGCCAAGGTGACCTGCCCACTGCCGTGAAGTTTCTTGGAAAGGCTTAGGAGCGCAGATCGCAGACTGCAGAAAGCAATCTGGAATTTCCTCAGATTGTAGCTCAAGGAAGATGATACAGATGTTGCAGCTGTGGTTTCTGACCCATGTAATGAGTTTTTATTGGAAGCTAGTGATGCCTGTTTCTGATTTTCCCATCCATAGAAATTACATTACACTGATTATATATTTATAGAGTAAAAAAATAGAAAATATAGAATATTGGTTAGTCATACATTCCTTACACACCCTGTGTATGTAGCTAGAATAAATAGGGAAACGAGAGGAGTAGATGCTTTGGGAGAGCAGTAGATGCTTTGGGAGAGCAGTCATACAGGCATTTCACTTAAACAGGCCACAAACCCAGAAATTATCACAACCCTGGTGCCTTGCACTCATTATCCATTTTGGAAACTAAAGGATCACTCACCGTCTCATCCGTAAGTTTGCAGGGTTTGTAGCAGCCAGGGCTACTGTGTGTGCACCAAGTGTGCTGCAGGAGAGGGGAAGGGGCAGGGGGACACGGAGCGGGTGAGCGAGGAGGTCACAGCTGGTTGGCTTGTCCTAGCACCGACATGCGACACAGACCTTGTCCCTCAGGCTCTGCTTTTGCAGCTGTTCGGGGCCTCGAATCCACAACATAAGATTAGTCATGCCTGGAAGTGCTTGAAATTACAAACATTGTCTCAGCATTTTCTCAATGAAGCTCGAGCTAGACCTCCAGGCCAACAGTGAATACTCCAAGGTGGCAGGTGGTTTAATTTAAGTTTCCATCTTTTTTTCTTAGTTCCATTTCCTCCCTTTTCCTTGTAGGCTTCCATTTGCCACCTTAGCTGTGCATTAAGCCAGTTTATTAGCGAGTCACAACCTTAATCTCAGCAGCTGCACTGCTTAAATTTGCACAATTAAATGAACAGAGCCCGCAGGAATTCAACTGCTCCCTGCATTCTCATTTGCAATCTCTTTGATTAAGATTTTTTGCAATCTGTTGCCTGTTGTAGCTGTCTTCCACTTTGTACATGTGCAAAAGTACAGTCTGAACAAAGAGTGTGCAACAAAAGTTTATGTAAACATAAAACCAGATTAAGATTCAATGTTATTTGGGAGCCATTACCTTGTGAAATGTTTTATCAATGAAATTTAAGAAACACTTCTTTGTCAGTACAATCTGTCATTTTAAATGTTACTTAGCATTATATTACCAAATCTGGTAATCACATTTACTTAATATTTTCTGCTGTATCTGATTTGCAAAATACTGTCTCATTTTATGTGGCATTGCCTGCTTAAGAAAGTAATTACTGCTTAGTGTCCCCTATGCTCCCTCAAATCGTATATCTCTTTGATGGTATGTTTTTACTTCCTGATCTGAGCTTTAATGAGGACTTGAAAAATAACGTAATAACATGATAGTATGGGATCTAATTAATCATGCACTTTGTAACTTTTGCTTTGTGTTAATCGTATGTTCCAGGACTACTTCACAGACCTAATCACTAATGAGAGCATTAATTACTTCAGAATGTCTAAGAGGATATATCCCCATAGGCCCATAATGATGGTCATCAGCCACGCTGCACCCCATGGCCCCGAGGATTCTGCACCGCAGTTCTCAGAGCTCTACCCCAATGCTTCACAGCATATGTAAGTCAAAACCATACACTGCCAGACCCGCTCCTTGTGTCTGCTTCTGTGAGGGGTTTGTTTATGGAGACATCGCAGGAACAGGGAATTCAAATATGAGACATTCATGTAAGCAGAGAATGTTTGCTTGTTTCTTTTGCTGTGCTTGCTCCTTTTGTGGGGGAGAGTGACAGCTCTGACCATTATTAAAACAGAGAGAAGCTCTTTTCCTCCTGGGAAGTTGTGGGAGATTAAAAGGTCAGTATTTGGCTTTGTAAGGGCAGCTTCTTACAATACCCTGAAAATATGTAGACACAGGTCAGGATCTGTTGGAAAGATATTACTTCCTTCGTTTCCCTCTAAGATATGCGCTTCCTGGGCTCTAACCAACTGAATGCATTGAGACTAAAAACACCCTTTTGAAGCTTTTGCGTGCACCAGATTTGTTTATAGACTAGATACTGGCAGATTCCCAAAATAGCCTATCAGACTGCATTTTTAAATAAGACGCTTAATCTTTTCTGGTGATTAAACTATGACAAAAAACCCCAACTCTTCATTTTGTTTCTAGAACCAAAAGCAACTTCAGGTAAAAATCTGTGGATAGTCCACATCTGTGGATTCCACATCTTGCTTCATACCTTGAATATTCTGGGTCCTTTTCTTTATAGCAAGAGGCTATGGAAGATTTCCATTGCACTTGTGTCTACCAGTGTCTACCATGGGTTTGTAGACCAATCTTTGCTTTTGTTCTGAAACAATGTGTTTGCACATCTTTAACAAAAAAACCAAAAAAACCTCACCCCACCAGTCACAAAAAAACCCACTTAATAAAATATTTCAGCTGGATTGTACATTTATTTGTCCTCTCAAAATGAGGATTAAATCAATTTAATTAGACAATGGGAAAGCTCCTTGGTCTAAAAATTGTATTTTGGACACTCTGCAGTAGTTCACATACAAGGAACAAGGTTTTTCTACTTACATCAAATACTTTAAAATTTCAGAATAGTAGTTACTGCATAAACTGTGTGCACAAATTGATCATTAGTTGGGGCCAGAAAGAGATTTGCTGTTCATAGCACACGGTTACATTTTTGTTGTTTTGCATCTTTTGATCTTACTGGCTGCTACTTTCTAGATATGCCAGTTTCCCTGACCTTATAATCTTATATTCTCCATGATCCCACATTCCTGAGACTAGACTTTGCAAGTAATGCAAACCAGTCAGCAATGTTCCATAGTTATTCAGATATTCAGAGTAATTTCTACCCGTAGAGGGAACTAATGAAGTTGAGCTTTCAGTTGGTAAATAAGGTAGACACGAATACACAAAACCTGTTATACTGGGTTGTATGAAAGAATGTTCTTAGTCAGTATCCTGAATTATGTCCTCCAGCAGAAACTAGCAGGGAATGATGGTGGGGCAAGGGGAAAGTAAAACTACAAACTTTTTTCCCCTGTTTTTCTAGCTTCTAAAAATCACTAGTTTAGGTGAAGCATCCAGGTCAGTGTGCCCCATTCTCTTTGCATTGGTCTGATGTCTGTTTGAACTCTGGTGGCAGCCCCACCGTCTTGTGGCGACAAGTTCCATGGTGTCACTCTGTGCACGAGGGACAAAGGGCTACTTTTTTCTTTCCTTCTAAACCTGGAGCTCGGTTATGCCACCTGTGTCCCCTACTTCCCATTCTGTGAAGAATAATGAATAGTCACTATGTCAAATTGAGTGGATTTCTCCCATGTCTCCTTTCAATTGCTGCTTTTCATAGCAAGAGAGTTGTATCTATTTGTTCTCACCCCATTCAACAGATTGCTTCCCATTTAGTGGCACAGACTGCCTGGCCTCAGGCAAGCCATCCTGTCTGCTGGGGGACTATCCATCATGCAGGAGGGCAGGATTCAAACTGTTTCCGCTTAGCTGTGGGGACAGTGTCTGGAAGAAAAGCGGTGAATCACTGTATCTCCCCCTACCTCTCCCCAGGCCAAAGCAACTCATTTTAGGCTACTTGCTCCCTGTCTTCTGACAAGTGCTTGTAGGAACTTGCTTTGGTTTATCATGCTTTTGACACTTTCTACTGCTTGGTGTGTTCAGCCTGCTTGTTTTCTAGCTTGTGCTGGTAGAACAAATGGCTTTAGTTAGTCTCCAAATTTTTAACTGCCTCTGCACCTTATACAGGTTGTATGTTACCTGCAAAGATTAAGCAAAATCCTAGCTAAAATTAATTTTTATTTGTGTGGACTCTGGGGTCTAAATACCTTGGTCTAAATACCTAGCTAGGCTACTTGTGAGAGCACTCAGCTGTGCTTCTTCTTGTCTTCTGGTGCTGTTGATTTCTTGGCAACCTTCTTGCAAATAGTTTTTTCTCCAACGACCTCAAGAGATCCTTGCTGGCTTGTTTTGTTTCTTGTTGCACTGCATGTGTTAAAGTTCAGTCTGCAGACTGAGAAATGAGACAAATTGAAGATAAACTGCTAATTTGGGTTTGGGTGGCTGAAGATTCCAACTGATCTCTCTATCAAAAATATGAGCAATGTGCTCTGAAAGATAGGAGAAGTTCAGTTCTCACAGAAATAATCGGTGCTCCCTATGAAAACAGCACAAGAACAATAAAATCCCTCCTGCCAAAGTTTGTGTAATTTGAACATTTAACCCTTAGGTTTTCTTCCTTGGTGGTCAAGCACCATTTGAATCTCTTTCTTTCTGACCTTGGGTGACAGCCATCTGACCTTGGATTTTGTTTTTAAAAATGTAGTTGCTGTATCATGTTACTGTAACGCCTACCTCCTACAAAGAAGGAAAACCAGGTCAAAAGCTGCTTGCTGGCTTAACAAACTGAGATGGAAGGTTATACCTACAAACCAAGGATTAAGATAGCCTGTCAACCACATGTGAGAAGTTTTGCTTAAAAGAACAGTAGCTGAAGCAAACCCTTAAGTTGCATGATGTCACTTTGCTGGTAAAGTGCCTGCTAAAGACTGAAATACTGCCTCTATAAATTAAAACAAAACAAAACCAACATCAAAAAAGCAACCCAAAAATTTGTTTAGAAGTTTTCCACTGGCACATATAAAGACGGGAGTGGCTATGGCAGGAAATACTCCAGTTCAGGGAGAGCTCTGCCCTCAAGTGTGGGCGTCTATTGGCCTCATTTCCTCACTTATCAACATAGCAAGAATAAAATCAAATGAATGCAGCAGCAAAGTCCATAAGATTTATGAAAAATACATCAAAGACAAAAAGAAAATGAAGAATTACTTGCCATCATTATGTTACAGTCCTGACCTCCTCAGCACAAACAGGCTCTGGAGTGGCATGTAAAGTCTTACAAAGACAAGAACAGTAATTATGTGTACACTGTTTACTTATTAAGTGATTCCTGTTAATTCTTATTAACTCCAGTTTAAAATTAAGCACAAACTATATCACACTGGAAGCAGCATACTCTCTGTTGTTTTTAAGCATCCATTCTCCCTCCCACTCTCCCACTTCTCTCCATAAAGAATGTCCTATTTCTGACATCTAAAAGTATTTCTGAAGGTTTATCCTGGCTGCTATCACTATAATGAGGGATGTATTTTCTGAAAAGAAATCATACTAATGCATGTACTGTAACTATCCCCAGACATAATTTCTGTGAAAGAAAATGGGACTGGAGAAGATGTACTAGATGAAAGCAATACAGAGATTTTTGCTGTGGTAATGAACATCATCTGTTGAGGAGCAGGGTTGTTAGACCTTTGGAAATGTTGTTAAATATGAAGTTACGTTACAGGACAATCTTGTTTCATCAGACAGCTGAGCAGGAAGGCTCTGACTCAAAGGATGCTCTGATGAAAGTCTGAATTATCTATTATGCTCAGGGCCTCTGGCACTTTAACTTCCCTTTACCTTCCAGTGTGAACCAGTCTTAGGGGAACTGTGAATCAGACCTAAGCTGTTCATAAGCTGTGAAGTAAACAAACAGCTAGGAAGGAAAAATCTGCAGGAGGCAGGTTTACTGAAGAATGTTAAAAGTGGGAATCTGAACCACTACTGGCTGTGCTGAGTTAAAATCCTTGGGCTGGCCAGAAGGACTGACAGCCAGATTTTATGACTACCTGGAAGCAATCCTATTGCCAAGCTAGAAACATTAGGAGGAACATATAGAATTGATATCTTGGAATAGATCAGAAACCTTCACAAACTAAGAAAAGGTAGGTGATAAGAAAGGCAGAACTTTATATTTCCATTTCAAGATCGTATGAAAGGTGCTGATATATCAGGTGTGTAGGTCGGCGTGTCTGCAGTAGAGAAGGGTCAAAAGAAATGTTGCTGCAGCTCTGGATCACCAGAGCAATCTTCAGTGTGAGTTTGGGGTGTGAGGTGGCTGCATCGGGAGTCACTGAGGCCGAGTCTCAAACATCTGTTGGTAAAAATGGTATTTCTTGTAATGTGGACACGGGGACATTAGAATGGGATCGCACATTTGCATCAGCAATAAATCTTGACATGTCAGTGTGTAGTGTCACTGCTGGCCTGAGGCCTGCTTGGACTCCTGACTTAGAGATAAGTGATCAAAATCATCACACGTGACAAGAAGACACAAGACAAGAAGAAATGGTGTGAAATACAAATGTAATATTCTAGTTGCACAATTAACTTCTGCAGAAGCAACAAATAATGTTTCGTAAATGAAAAAGGTGTTATATTTAACAGACAACCACTGTTTTACTTCTTTGTTCTGAAATAAAGCAGTTGTGTTACACTTTGGGATGTAAGTTTGGAAACTTTCATACCCCTCATACCCAGATCTATAAATATCACTGGGTTTAAAAGATTCCCCTTTTAAAAGGTAGCAAAAGCAGACCAAGAATGGTGAAATTTAACTTCAAATTAATACTGACCATGGCCACTGGTTGTGAGGATTTTTTTTTACTTTTAATTTTGCCCAGAACTTAGGCTTCCTGCTTTCCAAGAACAGTGTCTAAACCTGGAAGTCTACTTTCCCTGGAAACAAAGAATTTGCTTCCTTTGCTTATTTACATTTGAAGAAACATGACCACTTACACCATGTTTGCTAATCATATTTCAAAGAGTAATAGAGGTGCTAGTTCTGTACAGAAGCTATTCATTTTTCTCAATCAGTTTACCGAAGGTATTATTTTAAAATATTGTTGACTTTTATTTTTATGAAAGAAAATGTTCTTGAGACATCTAAGTACTGTATTATTTTCACTAACTGGAGGACTCCCAATCCAAACAGAAGATTAGCCAAACACTTTTGGGATAAAAACTTTATGGAATAAAACTTTAAGAACTTTATGGAATTATTCAAACCCAACATTTTTAGGCAGTATTTTTTTGAACATAATTTCTTCTGTTGAGTAGAAACAGGACGGAATTAGGAGATTGTAAATAGGGGCAAACACAGATTTTTACTATGAGCAATTGAACAAATGTTTGGAAACATACTTGTTTCTTTCCACATTATCCCATCTGTTAGAGACATGTATATATTTAGATCAATTTTTTAGAAAGCAAATGTTAATTTAAAGTTGTATGGAATTCTTGAAGCTCTTAAAACATGCTGTACTCTCACAATCCTTTCTTAAACTGTAAAATACCTTTGTGTAACAATAATTTGCAAAAGGCCTATGTTCCATTTATTTCATTGAATATCACTATTCAGTTCAGTTACTAGTAGAAGCTAGTCATTTCTGAATTATTTGTTTGGGGACCCCATTTTAGTAGATCCTCAAGTACAACCATCCATTTTTTGGGTTGTTGGGTTTTTTTATTGTTTCTTGTCTAACTTAAAGTTATTGTGGTACCTTAAAAGCCAAATAAGATGCATTCTTAATTTTGAAATTCAAATTTAAATTTATAAATACAGTAAATATGTTGTCGGAGTTACTGAGGCCTTTTGATTACAACTGTGACTGCTAATACTATTCCTTTTCTCTCAACATAACTATGAGTATCTATTTGAAGTGATGTTTACAGGCAAATAAATTATCAATTTTGTGGGAATCTTTCTTTAAAAATGCACTACTACTTTTAAATATTTATTCCTTCCATAGTCTATAGATCATTTGATTATCACTGTAAATTTCTCTGTAAACTTATTCACATAGGTGATTGATTACAAAATCTCAGGGTGAAATGTTCTCATTATGAGTATGAGTTTATAAGAAAGTACCTGACTCTGTTCAGCATTTGTTATTGTTAAGTATTTGGAGTTTTTTTGTTAGTTTAACTGTGGGTATAAATTCAAAATTTTATGAACCTGACATCTTCCAGTGCCAGAACAGACCTGTTATAGAGTGCCAAGTGGTCTCTGTGTATTAAGTTCTTCACAGTATGTGTTGGACAAATAAGAGTGAGCAGAAGAGCAATCTAGATTTGCCCAAGTTAGTACATTCTACAAGAATGACAAGTACTATAGTAGCAACTTGCCAGATTTAGAGGCCGTGAACAACCTGAAAATAATGGGCTACCTGGTACTGTGTGCTGATCATGGATGAACTGATGTAGTCAACACAAGATGGGCTCAAGACTGAGAGGAGTCCATGGAAGACATGGTACATATCTTCAACTTTATACTTCCAATGTAAAGAGGAATCAAGGAAATGTAGATGTCAGTGTTACTTTACAGCAGTACTTGTCAATACAGGGGAAAGTTGTTCCCAAAAATGGAAGGATAGAAACAGTGACAGACCATGCCATAATGACTTTCAAGGACTTATAACAGCTGAACATTAATTGATATCTCCACCTCCTTCAAGACAAAAAGTCATGATAAAAAATTATTACTGGCCGGGAAGAGGTCTGTCTACATGGAAAAGTTTTGAGAAATCGGCAACATTATCCCTAGGATTTACCTCTCCAGTGGTTGGTTGCTTGGTTGCTTGGTTGCTTGGTTTACACCAAATAAATAAATGTAGGTAGATTTGAGGGCAGTGTTAGATCTTGTGCCTGGCAACCAGTGCCATTCTGGTGGATTTCTGAAAGGCCCAACAAACTGGGGTACACAGGGAACAGATACAAGTGGGGTTTTGGACACCTGGACACAAAACCCCACAAGAAGCAAGGTTTTGGAATTCCTTTCTGTCTCTTCCTTAGTATTCTTTCTCCGACATTATGGACCCCTGTTTCACGTTTATCCATCAGCCAGTGACACTGGATATTTCACAGAGGGTTCCTGTTCCTTGAATTTTCTGGGAGGAAAATTCTGCTCACTCCCTGCTTGCTGCATTTCTCATCCAGAAAATTCAAAATGCATTTGGAAAGTGTCTGTGAAAGGTTTTAACCGCCCTGCTAAACCCTTGAGTGCTGCTTTTGAAAACTATCCATTATGTGGAGGAGGCTTCTCACAATAGCCTGGGAACATAAGACCTGAGCCTGCTTCAGCAGCTGGCTCTCCTTCCTGGCACAGCAGCAGGCTGTCACCACGCTGCTGGCTGAGTGCAGCTCACAGCCACCTCATCCCTCTGTGGCTGGGGCACTCAGGACCCCACTGAAAAAACCCAGGGTTTTACTAGGAAATGCTGATTAATCAAAACTGAGCTCTCTCATGGGAAAACATCTTGTGTGACAAACTTCCAAGGAAACAAAGAAAAATTTGCACTGGGAGAATCCTTCTTTTCTGTCTGATGACTGATAAGTGGTAGGTGACCAAATTCCTAAGACTTGCTTCTTCAAGATCTGGGTCTTCCTCCGCTAGGACTACTGGCTAGCCATCAACACAGAGGGCTGTGCTCCTGGGATAAATGTTATTAATTTTATGACTGTATTCATTTTAAAAATCAGACTTCAACCATGGGAAATTACAAAAACTTTGACTTTTCAACATGAAATAAAAGATTTTTCAGCAGAAAAGGAATTCTGGTTTATGCTTGTCTTTGCTCAGTAGGGAGCTAACCTTTTCATACTCCTTAATCTCTATCAAAGTCTTGTGATACTGTTGCCTCACTTCTCTTTTCCCTTGAGACTAATGATTAAGTATGTTAGTCAAAACTTGCTGTGTGTACTAGAGGCATACTTCTCAAATTCTACCTAGCTTCTCAAATAATGGTCTCTAGTTAAAATGTGGACTCCACTAATTTATTGAAGTTGACTATCAGTTTACTATATTATTCTTTCAGCTGATTTTTATCCTCAGAACATGTAGTTAAAGGTCATACATATGATATCTGATACAAAAATCAACTACTTCCTGTGGTCACATGCAACCATGTAAAGAAAAATGAAAGCTAAGTGAAGGACTGGTCAAAGGTATGACTTTAAGTTATACAATATTCTGAAATTGTTCATTTTAAAAAAAGACAACTACACATAAATATTTCGGTGGAAGAAATGTACCTTTTGTTAACGCACATGTTATAATTTTCTGTACCTAAACAGTAAATTAATATTGAATTGAATTTTTATTTTAAACTGAGAAGAGAATAATAAGAATCAAATTAATCTAATCACACAACAGTATTTTTTTCACTTTCTCTTTATGTTTAATTATCAAATGTAATGCTGCAATTCATGTATCAGGTACTGCAGTGTACTAGAAACAGGGGAAAAATAAAACCCAAAGAATTTAATCAAAATGACAAAGCCTAGATTCCTTCTTTCTAGAGAAGGAAATTGCTCATGTGTAGGTGAAACCATTATGGGACATCAGTTTTGCTTGGTTTCTCTTCACCTTGTAGCTGCCATATATGCTAGGTATAAAAACAAGACTGATGGAGAACTTTTGTATCATGCTTCTCCATAGAGAAAATTTACTTGACACATTTTTTACCATACCTTTTCTTCCAAGGTGATACATCTGGGAAAATATTCTTGTTTCTTATAGGATATCTTTCAAAATACACTGGCTGTGGATAGAACACCACTCTTAAATATCTCCTTTGATGTTTGTGCAAACTCCTAAAGCATCATTCTTTACTTTAGATAGGACTCTGTGCTATACTTCTTCTTAGTACTAGTATCGAGAGCTCTGTTAGCTCAGTTTTGTTGTCATGGTTCATTTTATGCTTGCAATGCACTGTGCTTTGCATTCACATTGAAAATAATGCCTCAACAGTATTTAGTGTAGAACTAACTTTAGAACTGGTGGTGTTCTTAATACTGACTACTCAATTTCTCTATCCCGCTGGAAAATACCTTTCTTTGACTTTTATTTAAAGGTAATTTCTCTACTGGAAGCATCAGGGCAATATACTTTAATATTTAGGGGAAGCAGTAATTTTTTTGATCTCTGACTTCCTTATTTTTTCTGCCTATCTGTCTGGGATGCATCGTTCATATAAGCCTTTTTAATGATTACAGGTTTGTTTGAGAAACAGATTTTGGCAAATCCCAAATATTAACATGGAACCTGTAGTGGTCTTTGAGTCTGAAAGAAAGCTTGGAAAGCAAGTGGTTAAAATATTTTGAGGAAGTGATACATGACCCAATGAAGCTTGGAAGAACTGAAGTGATGTTTGTTGATATTTGTCAGATACCACATGGAATTTGTGATTTAACTGTTTGTTGGCTGTCTCTGTGTTGAAGGAGTTCCCACCTCCCTCTGATGCCTGTCATGCCACACAACTTTTCAGATCCGTTCTTTTCTTCCAGCACTCCCAGCTATAACTATGCACCAAACATGGATAAGCACTGGATTATGCAGTACACGGGGCCCATGCTGCCAATCCACATGGAGTTTACAAATGTCTTGCAGCGCAAAAGACTTCAGACTCTGATGTCAGTTGACGACTCTATGGAAAGAGTGAGTGCAAGAAACTGCTGTGAATACAATCTTACTAGTCGGTAACAAAATTAAATTAATTAATTATTTCTTTACCTTCACCAACCACATTCTGGGGAAAGTCATTGTGCTATGAGGAATTACTCCACTTTTTCCCAGTAGAACTGAATTCTGGTTTTCTGCAACATGATGCCAAGCTCCTGGCTTTCTTCTTTTAGTTGCTGGGTTAAAAAACTACTGGGCTTTTCTAAAGGGAAAAGTCACTTGGCCTAATATAAAGCCTGGTATTGACAGAAGATGCATCATGGATAGACACAGGTGCACACATGACAACTTCCATTCATTTCACACACTCCCTTCACAGCTTGTCCTTCAGCTGAAATCTGGGAACTGGCAAATCACAGAAACTCAGGTGTTAGTCTACGACTGTTTGCAGAAGTTAGGCGATGCCGTGTACAGCTAATTATAGGTAACATGATATATGAACTATTAGGTGTACTTTGTATGACTTTTTGTTCCAAAATCAAGCACCATGACCAAGATCTTCCCCCAGAGAGATTTCTTTATACTTTAATAAAAATTTACAGCTTTTTCCCAAGCCCACAACTGTAAGGAATGAGAAAGTTGTAGACGAGCACAGTAAATCAAATCTGAGTACCTTTTCCCCTAAAGCTGTACCAGACTTTTTTCACAAGCTGTGTTTGAGTACACAATGAATTTTGGACATACTAATACAACTACCCCATCATTACCATATTTTTTCTATTCTAATTTTGTGGAGCTGTTTAATCGTCCCCTCTGTCAAGTGTGAAATTGAACTCGTACATTGATTTTTTAGCAGCACGGTAAAGGCAAGAGGTAAAAATGCCAATGCCCAGAATCTGTGTCAACAACCTCATTGATGCCATGTTTGGTCCTGTATATTGAAGGGTTATAAATGATGGTTATACATTGTTATACACAAAACATGTTTTGCTACACTTAACTTGGAGTTCTTCCTGTGCTGGGTTGCAGTTACACCAGATGCTTGCAGAGATGGGAGAACTGGAGAATACCTACATTATTTACACTGCTGACCATGGATACCATATTGGGCAGTTTGGACTGGTCAAGGGGAAGTCAATGCCGTATGACTTTGATATTCGCGTTCCTTTCTTTATTCGTGGTCCAAGTGTGGAGCCAGGATCAGTGTACGTTCCCTTATGTCTCTAGCACAGCTGTTGAGCCTAATGTAAAATGTTTCTGAGAGCATGTAAATATCACTCTGTCTAGTTTCATTTCATAAAGGATGCCCTATTATTGCAGAGCAATGAATCTCACAAAGAGGCAGTTCTTCCACTTTCCACTATATTATGAATAAGTTATAATGCAGATGAGAAAATTGTGTAATGCGTAGTCCTGTAGGGTTAAACTTGGATTTTGCTTTTAAAAATGTGCTCGTCTTTACTGCTCACTCTGAGGTTTAGCAGAATGTGTGGCATCATGCCCTCGTTGTCAACGAGATAAGAGCAGTGTTGCTGCTGCACCTCCTTGTTTTATTGTGCTTAACTTTTTCTTTGTGATGTCGGTCTGCAGTACTGGCCTATCGTTCTGAGTGGTAGACTTCAAAGGGAGCTTTCTAAACTTAGCACTTCTGTAGAGCTTTACATCTTCAAAGCTCTGATAAGCATTAATTATCATTCTATTTCCAAGAGAAGGTGAAAACTTACACATTGAACACATGACAACTATGACCTTTCCTGTTGATTTGCAGAGTGCCTCAGATAGTTTTGAATATTGATCTTGCTCCAACAATTCTGGATATAGCAGGCCTTGACACACCTCCAGATATGGATGGCAAATCTGTCCTAAAGCTTCTGGACTTGGAAAGACCAGGAAACAGGTGGGTCCCAAGATCATTTTTCAGCCGGTTCAGAAGCAAACACCTTAGTAAATCAACAACTGAGTGGAAAAACAGATTCTGTGAAAATGAGCTGTGCCATGGCAACAACCACAGCTTTCCCATTTGAAGAGTCTCTTAAGTAGTAGATCTATAAAATTGCATGTCTATATAAGTGGAGAGTTGGGGGTTTTTTTCAAAAATAATTTGTTAACACTTACAGTGGTGTACTTCAGTGCCAGCAGTAAATATTATTATTTTACTTTCAGGTTCCGAACAAACAAGAAGACCAAAATTTGGCGTGACACATTTCTAGTGGAAAGAGGGTAATTATTAGGGGTGAGAGAGTTTTGGGAGAGCCTGCCTGCTGGGAACACTCCCTTGTACACGCTTTCCTTTCTGCTTCCTCCTCTTCTTTTTTACAGTCAGAGAAGCAGTAAATTTTGCAAGCAAACTGACAGGCGTGACTTTTTTCCTAGTTTCCCACCACTGCCTTTGCTAGCTACTGTGCTCCCAAATCCCTTTCTCTGAAGAAATATGAAAGCATGCTTTTCTGGTGATTCTCCTAGCCTCTTTCTCTAACATTGTGCTTGTGCCCAGTTTCGTCATTATCTGAATCATTTTCTTACCAAATCTCTGTTTCAAATCCAGCTGTGCAGAATCCTCCTATCAAATGATTTTGTACTTCCCATCACATATTAGAAGTGTTCTTCATTTTTGTTCCAGCTAAGACTTGTGTGTAATTGAGATTCATGACTATAACTGCTCCTCTCTTCACTGATAACTCCTTATACGCTCTCACCTTGCCAATTGTTGCTGTGAAAATTTTCTCTGGGTAAAAATTTCACAGCTATTTCCTTTTAGCACTTTATGACTTTACAGATTATGAAAACTTTATCTGACGTACTACAAAACAGTACATACAAGACACATTGTAATATATAAGATACAGCCAAGCTTGTGCTGAGTATGAAAGTCCTGCTGTGACTTCAGCTGGGTTTTTCAGCCAAGGAAGTACTTCTTCAAAGAGTTTTGCGTTGTGAAAGAACCTACATTTGTGTGTGAATGGTGCTGAACTGTACCAGTTAGACATATTTTAGCAGCATTTATTTATCTTCTGGCAATTTTCAGCCAATCACCTGAGCCTTTTTTTCAGTATGTGACCTACATCGAAGGTCACTAACAGAAATGTGGGGACTTTCTTTCCCTGAGAAGACATTAAAACTTCAAGTAGCTTCATTGTTTAAGTTACATTCATCCTTAGAGCTTAGAACAATGTATCTAAAACATTCAACTTTATTTTTTTAATAAGCAAATTTCTACGTAAGAAGGAGGAATCCAACAAAAACACTCAGCAGTCTAATCAACTACCAAAATATGAGAGAGTAAAAGAATTATGCCAACAAGCAAGATACCAGACAGCCTGTGAGCAACCAGGACAGGTAAGCCACAAGTAACTGCAGTTTTCTAGGTGTCACAGGGAAATATATGTTTTACACTTAGGATCAAAAGAATTCAAAGAATATGGCATTTGGAAGGTAACTAAAAGATCACTGTTGTTAATATCTTCAGAGCAAAAAGAACCAGAAAAATTTCTCTAAGCAGTGGTCCAATTTAACGTGTTAAAGACTTGGTGCTTTGTTTGCTGTCTTAGTACAGGGCTTATTGTAAAACTCCTGTGCTCAAACATGACATGAAATGACTACTTTTTCTTTGATCATGTGTACTGATAAATATGCAAGATAGTCTAGTCATAATTGTTAATAAGAGAGATAATCTTTTTGAGCAGTGAAAGCTTGTACTCACTGGGCTAGTCCAGGATTGCCAAAGCAAGCTGGTTAGTCCCAAGGTTATACATGATTTCATTTGCTGGGATGATCAACTGAACAGCACAGTAATCATCATCCTTTATTGTTTATTGAAACACCTAAAATAGAAGGCTCCCCTTGCCCAGAAACACTCCCTGTTTCAGGTCACTGTAAGGATTCAGGCAGTGATAACCATACCCAAGCATTACTTTTTCTTCTTGCAGCCTTAATGATTTCAGTATAATGCCTGACTCTGATACAAATTGTCTGCTCATAAAACCAGAAATTACTGCACCCCTGGCTATTATGCTTACACTTGCATCTCTGCACTGCATGCACAGGCAGAGAACTAAATTAAGAAAAGTGATTCTGACTCCAATTTCTCTTCAATCCATCCTGAATTAATGCTATACCTATGGTAACATATGAAGATGGATTTACTGGGAGATGTGTAAGCGAGCTGTATGCCTTCTCATTGACACCACCTCCAGCCATGCTGGGGCACGTGCTGGGGGCCCCAGGCAGTGGCTTGTGCCTGCCTTGCCATCCTTGTGCTCCGTCCCCATCCCCACACACCTCTCCGGAGAAGTGTGAGGTGATTTCTCCCAGGCAGGCTCTCGTGTTTTCCCCTCAGATGTTTGCTCAGAGCCCTGCAGCCAGCCGTGGGGCTGGCGCTGAGATCTCGGTGGGCTGGTTTGAACGAGGGCACAAAGCCTTCTCTGTGTTTCGCTCCCCTCCGCTGCCACCCGTGGTGCTTCGCGCAGAGCAGCTCACGCTCTGCACGGCCAGCCCGAGGGCGCTGGGGAGAGCTTGCCTAGAGAAATGCTCCGTCCCTACCCTTCCCCTTCTCATCCTGAGGAGTGTAGTGCTGCAGTAAATCTTGGTTAATCACAGATTGGACTGGATTAATGTTTTGGCTGTCACATCCTCGGTCAGGTCCTCTGTCACAGCTCTCGCCTCACACGTGCTCCTTAAATGCAGCCACTTTTGAAGGGATATACACAGCATCGCGGTCTCACCCAAGGGCAAAGTTTCCAGGAGTTCAAGCACTGCCATTGTAAACAGAGATTAAATTTGAAAATCTGAATGCTTTATAAAAACTAAAAGAGATCAATGAAGTCATTTAGACTGTTAGACGCTAAGATGTTTCATTTTAAAGTAAAAAATATTCTCTTTGCAATTATTTCTTATACTTATTACCTCTTATGCCAAAATCTGGGTTTGGAATAACTAATTTTCCACATATGAATAGAAAAGGTTAAGTGTCCTGACCAGATACCACACCTGAAGCAGCAGGAAACACTGCTCACAGCCCTATTCTCAGACCAGGGCAGTAGACCATCCCATATTGGTGAATCTGGTTTGATAAAAGGGTGAAGGAAGAAGGGCTTCAATCAGCAAGGAGGCTACAAGAGCAATGGTGTTTTATAGTGGATCTCCCACCTACAAACTCTCATCAAGGTCTTTTCAACGCAGAAGATATGCTGGCTGCACAGAGCCCAGCAGCCATCCCTCACTGCTGGATGAAAGACAGGGCTGAACTGACTTTAAGACCAATTTTCAGACACAGCCATTGGTGTGTACACATTCTTTTCTTAAACAAATATATCAAAGTTGTCCTTGACAATTCCAGCATCCTGAAGGTTTCCTGCAGGGATGCTGAAGTTAAATGTGCCTATGGAAAGCTTCTGTTAGGCAGAGCATCATGAGGGGTGGAGCATCCTCTCTCTGGGCTTGTTCAGCCTGTGGGGCACAGACCCACAACTCCCACTCCATTCACCCTCATGCCAGCCCTGGGAAGCAAGGCCAGTTTCCCTCTCAAGGACAGACTACATGTGGTGCTCTCAGGAAAGCCAGCATAGGATAGGTAAGGTGTGAATTTAAAGACCAACACTGGAATAATATGAACTTCAGTGAGGCATTGCAATGTGAAATAAGTGTCTGCAGGATTTTTTCCATGTAGGGAAGTTCTTAAAAAAAAGTTAGTAGGTCAAATAAATTTTCTTTAGTCCAAATATATTCCATTGTGCGCTTCTGAGCCATCATAGTTTAATATGAGGTTCCTGGAGCAGATTTGCTCTAGTCATTTTGCACCTCTTAGAAAAGAGAAAATATTGCTGTGCGTGGCTTGACTTTGTTTTATCTTTTGAGATTAGTATATTTGATTTCAATTACATAGGTGCATATATAGAAATAAAATCTTCCTTTAAATTCTGATGGTTTATAATACTTCCTACATTTACTCTAATCAGTTGCAGTTAACATCAGTTAAATTAAAATTACTTTCACAGAATGAGTGATTGCTGACAATTTTTTAAATAGTGAAATTACTGGTCTGTGGGAAGCTGCTGCTAAATGTCTGAAACTAAGAATAAGCATTTGGGGAATTAATACACCATTAAAAGCTTGTTCTTAATTCAAATTTACTCTAGTCAATATGTAGTTTATTTGAAAAGGAGAACACAATGAAGCTAAAAAAGAAAAGAATATTTTTTTCTGTATTAAAATGAGGTGTGATCCTGAGACCCACTAGTTTCACAATCTCCAAGGATGTGGTACTCAGGATAATAATTGCTTCAGCTTATTTTCTCTTAAAAAACAAGGGAAAATAAAGGAACCTAGCATAGTAAAGATAATTTTTTAATTAAAAGTTTCAAAATTCCTATTTTTTCTATGTCCAATATGTATCTGAAAATAGATAAACCTAAAAAATGGGGGGAGAAGAAGAGAAAATACTGAACATCTGTAAAATATAAATATAAAATACTTTCACTGTTATTTTTTAATGCATTTGCATCTTCTAGCACCATTGACAGATTGTGTCACTTTCATTGTAGATCCCGTTGTAGATCACTGTCCCCTTGCTGTTTTTTCATAATCCCCTTTATGGGAGGACAGTTTCCAAGAGTTCATCCACCTCCCTGAGAACATCTCAGAAATGAGATGTGCATCGGATGTGTTCACTCCTGAGTTACGTGCCGGCAGTCATTAACGTGGGTCAGCAGTGAGCCCATGCCAAGGAGGGAAGCGCTCCTGCTGAGCTGCATTAGCAAGAGCACTGCTAACAGGTCATGGGAAGGGAGTGCTCACCTCTCCCTGGTGCCTGTGGGCTGCAGCTGGAATGCTGCATCTGAGTTGGGATCTCCATGAGCAGCAGGACTTCGGTGTGCTGGAGCAAGTCCCGTGGAGGACCCCAGAGATGGGGTGGAAGTACTGAGGAGGGGCAGAGGTTTGTTTAACCAGGGGAACAGAAGGCAAATGAGGAAGCTAATTGTTTCCTTTGACTGACTAATAGCTAATTAGAGAGAAGACAGACCCAGGTATCTCTTGGAGGTGCACAGCAAAAGGGCTATCAGTAAGAGACAAGTTGCAGCAAGGGAAATTCTAAACAGATGCATGGAAAAGAATGTTACCAGAAACATGATTAAGAACTGGAGCCCAAAGCGGCTGCAGAAAGTCCATCCCAGGATACTTCCAAAACCTAATAATGTTGCTGCTTTGAGGAGGAGGATGAACTAAATGACCTCCAGATGTTCCTTCCAGTACATGTTCTTAATTTTTTGCTTGCTTAGTACCTGGACTTGAGGATTTCGTGTTTTCTTCTTCCTCCTCAACTTCATAACTTGGGAAGTGCTGTTAATTTTATTAACTTGAAAGTGAGTTATGGGTCACCTGCCCATGTCATACTTGGATATAGACCAGATTTCAGCTCCCGCCCTGCCCCAACTGTTGATCTGCTCTCACCCAAAGCAAAGGCAGTCCCATCCCACCAGGCCAGGTTCACTCCCCTGGCAAAGGGAGCAGGAGCAGTGGGCTCTCTGCTCAGCTTTGGGGCTTGGAGCAGGGTGGAGGTTTCCTCTGTGGTCCCTCCACATCTCCACATGAGAGAATGCTCAAGAAATTACCATGGGAATGGGAGGTTTCTTGCATAGGTTATATGCCAAATTTGTCACCAGTTTACATGGTGTAGCTTACTGAGGTCACCTGGCTGAGCCCAGTTGGTTTAGCCGTGGATACTGATGAGTTTTAACACCTAAATGGTTTGCAGGGTATTTTTATATTTCATTGAAATATATTTGCCCTCTCAGTAATAAGCTAAACAGTACAGAAATATTGATTCGTCTGCAGCATTGCTATCCCTGCTTTCGTTTTAAAATGGGAAACAGTTGGAGTCAACTTGTAATAAAGCTTTGTTAATTTTCCAATAGACCAGAAATAATAACACGTGAACAAATGTTTCTCTGGATTAATACAGCCTTATCATGACACAAATCTCTTCTCAGCTTTCCACTGGGATAACCTGAGACAAGAATATATGTTAGTTCAGGAGGTTTAGAGGCAAGCTGCTCTTAAATCCTCCAGCAGGTTATTTTTCTTGAACTCATTCCATCTTCTCACTCATGAAATTCTTCTGGATACTTAGCAAATATCAAATAAAACCATGTTAACTGTGTTTTCATTTATACTTTTTCTTTCTCTCTTCCCTTACCTAAACGTGTAATTAAGGAGTTGAGTTAATTCATAAGTATTTATTCTTTTTCTCTCCAGTCTGAGTCATAGGAATTTTCCTAAGGCATAATTTTGACTTCTGGGACCCAACACTCTTTCCCAGATCACAGTTACCTTATGAGATCTGGTGACTGATAGGCTGGGTGTCTCCAGTGTACTGCTAAATCCATTATTTATAATCAGTATCAAATCCATAGCCAAACATGCATTTTTGTCCTCTTAGAAAAATTACACAAACCACAATTTTTAAAAAATTTTTCCAATAGGGTAAAAAAAAGAACCACCCTCCCAAAATGAGGACTGTGAAGAACTGTGTTTAAAATTTCAGCTCTTAGGTTAGATGACTCAGCAATGAAACCCAGACATGGGTCTGTTTATTTTATGGGCATACATCTCCTACCATCTGCTCAGCACTACCTGCCAGTTTGTGAACAGCAAAGGTCTGAAACTTGTAAAGATCCATGGTCTTCTGCCAGCTCCAATGAGCACTGACAGTGGGCAGAACAAAAAAATGCATCATGCTGCCCGTGTTGGTATGACATGCACGCACATGAACTCACACTGTGCTAGACAGGTATAGCGTTGTAGCCGCACCTTCCATGTGCTTTCTTTTCATGCATCTCAGCTTTAGGGATGCATACTATTGTGTTTCCTCCCGGGGAACTGTATCCCAAAACTACCCTGAGGAAATAAGGTTTATTTGGAGAAAATGCCTGAAGACTGTACAGTGAGAGTTTAGTTAGATTAGGTCTCAGCGTACTTTACAGTGGTCTAAGGCTTTGTGGGTAGCCACTGGAGACATGTTGCTGAATCCAAACATCAGCTCTGTGGTAAATGTGAAAGATTCTTCTGGCTCTGATCCAAAAAGCATGTTATGTAGCCTCTACTCCTATTTCTCACATATTCTTCACCCTCTAAAAGCCTAGCATAAGAATTTAATTTTATTATTCATATTCATTTTTATCAAATTATCGTATCAGCATTCAGTTGAAAGCACGTCTATTTGTCGTAATAAAAGAACACTTGCCATCAATCAGCTTGCAGATAATATTGTAAAGGAAATTAGAATGGGACTTATTAGGTGTAGTCTGGTTTGGCTCGAGTATCTATGCTCTCATAAAATAAATATCACAGACCATACATTTGTATAGGTCAGCTTTATGACCAGCTGCAGAGTATGAATAAAAACACATACGCTGGTAAGAGCTGGCCAGAAGTGTCAGATGGCTGGCCAGCCACTGACAGCCAGACCCTGAGCACCCACTAAAACTCAACTAGAATTATGCTATGGCATATAAACATCACTCATGGATTCCCCAGATTCTAGAACAACGTCCTGATATTTGCAGGAGTCAAAAGGCACTGGTGATCAACCTGTTTTACCAGAGCATTGATTCAAAGCTGTCTCTTCTTTGCCATCTCCCCATTGATACCACCTTTTCTTAGTAATAATTCAGTGAAGCATCTATACACAGGCTTAACTGGAAGCATATGTGTTTGGGACCAGTTATGTGCTTAAAACTAAGTGCATACTTCAGCGCTTGTGTGAACAGCTCTTGTAGCTATTCCTCACTTTAGACCCTGCTGTCATTCCTCATAGCTGACAGAAACATGCCTGCAACTTAGTTGCTCAAGAATTCGTAGGAATTGCCAGAAATTATGATACCTCTAGTTAAAATACCACTCTGTTTATGAGTTGAAACCAAATATGAAGATAAGTTCCTTTATCTCTTAAAATAATCTTTCAAGGCATGGTATTTCATATTTCAGCCTAAATAGTTCACATTTCAGCCTAAATATTTAAGTTTTTATCAAACAGAGAGCAGCTCTTCCCAGATTTGACAATTCTTTAAATTCAAGCAATTCTTAATTGGAAGTATCAAGTCTACTCTGGATAAAACCCAGAGATATTCCAGGAAGATCACTGGATTCACTGGTTTCATCTCTTTCAATGCACGACTGTGTTCAGCATTTTCACTATCATCTTACTGGTGTTCTCTAACAGAAAGACTTTTTGGTAGAATGGCACCTTTTTTAAAAAAAGCAAATTCTTTAAACCTTTTTAAAAGTAATTCTGTGTACCAAAAAATGTCCAGACAGAAAACATAGTTTATGCAAGAGTTATTTTTGATGCTTTCTGTAGTACTCCTTCGAGGTTCTCTTTTTTGCAGTTTCCATTTTAAAGTATCCAGTGAAATAGAGTGTAAGCTAAGTCCTCTGCCAGTTAAATGTATATGACACAATAGTAGCAGATTATTATTGGTATTACTATTTATAGCTAAAGGATTAAATTTATCATTTTCGTTGGCTCCATTTGTTTGCACCTGAGAGTGGATGTTTATTCGATAACAACAGAAGTCTCCTGATGTTGAGTTGTAACTACAGGCAAGTTAATAGATTAGGTAGAGAATGCTATGTAGGTGAAATATTTGCTGTCTTGACCTAGGTGCCTACATTACTAGAGCTGATGAGGCAGTTCATGCATTTTTTATAACTAGAGAACTGCTATAACTGTGGCACTTTAAATCAATTTTGTCTATACAGCAAGAATGTAAAATTGTGTAGTCTGTAAAATTCCTAGGCAATTTTTTCTTTCTTTCTTTTCATACACTTGAGAAGTAGCTCAAAATTGCCAATTTTTATATAGTTATTCCTGTTACCCAGTGATTAATGCCTTCATTCCTTTTTTTCCTTCAGTTCTGTCCCTGTGCATTTATCTGAATGTATTTCTAAAGCCTGTCATACATTTCTGCCCATATTACATCAGATCTTATGGGACAAACTTCTTCCCTATCCGTTGAACCACTGACCATTGCATTTTTCAGGAACGCTTCTCAGGGGCAAAGCCTGTATATAAATAACTGTCTTTGAATGTATTCATGTTGTCAGACTCTGGGGCATGATTCAATAGAAAGTGGTTCAGTTATGAGAGTGGTACAAAAATTGGGATCTGCCATTACAGGCAGTTTCAACTCTGTTCTAAAATGGAGGAGGAGATTTTTTTCCACAAAAATGCAGCAGTTCCAAATTCCCTGACTGAACCTGGCAAACTATCCCTGTTAAACAGCTGCACTCATGTGCAATGTTCAAGTACTGCTAAGATGAAACAACACATATTAGTATTTCCAGGGGCATTCAGGAGCCGTGGTCAGGACCAGGGTTCAGTTCTGCTCTATGGGAATTCGTAGAGGACATGACCTTAGCCAGTAAACAATTCTCAGTATTCAGGTCCAGTTCAGCAGAAATGAACTGCTGCTACTCTGCACTGTTTACCACAGACAACTAATTACAGGGCACTTTTCAATATGTTGTGTGACATGGCCTCTTTTAATGGCCTAGAGAAAGCAAAAGCAAGACAGTTCTGATTGCAGTAGCACAGCCCTGAACCAGTTTCCTTTTCCAGCATTATCACATCAAGTCCCCTGGCACTCCCCCAGATCTGGTTACTGCTAATGGAGGAAAACGGTACACATGTACTCAGCCCGTGATGGCATTTCCATCTAAACTGTTTTCAAATTTAGAGCATACCTTTTGAAACAGGAAAAAAGGGAAATGAGATCTTGAGGACATGTTTAAATTCATGAAATCTTCATTTTTCAGGCCTTATCTTAACATTCCCTAGGCTGAGCAATAATACTCAAAGTCAGTCATACATTACAAAAATGAAAAAGCACCTGTAAAAATATTGCTGCTATGTTATATTTCCGGTTGCATGTTTTTCGGGGTTTCGTAACTTTGTGATAAAATCTGACAAGGTATTTAACACTGATGTGTCTACTGCAAATACTAGGTGTTTACATTTCATAGAAACCTTTAGCTTGCCTACTGTTGGGACACTTTTCATGAATTGTCTAATTCATTTCCCCTCTATCTAAGGGGGCAGCAACTGTCTCAAACCGTCACAGTCTGCACAAAGCTGATTAGAAGTCCTGTCTAAGTAGCTATTTACAGTGGAGCATGTCACAATGATTCATTCTGAATGTATAGTTTTGTGCCTTAATTATAATCAGTAATGAAATAGACATCATTTTAAGGCTGTGGCACAACTGATTAATGCCAGGAAGTTGAGACCCCAGGTAGTTATGAAGTCAATTGGTGTTGTCTTCCTTATGTAGCTCTAAGTCGCAATGGAGCCGTGCCAGTAGCAAGGCAAAACAAAACCACCAAGTACAAACAATCCCTTTTAACCAGCCCATGTTCTACCCTTTGTCTTTGAAATAACTTTACTGGGGGCAAACTCCTACCCCTAGAAGAAAATTCATCATGCTAGTGCCATTATCCAAGGAAAAGTTGCAGTACTGTTGCAGTGCTTGCCTCAACCCTGAGGAACAGGCACAGGTACTTACATGTTTAAACTTCAGGTTTGGCAGAGAGTAAAGCAGCTTGACTTCTAAAGGATAGGATAGGATAGGATAGGATAGGATAGGATAGGATAGGATAGGATAGGATAGGATAGGATAGGTATAGTGGTTTAATCCCAGCCAGAAACTAAGCCCACTCAGCCACTCACTCTCTCCCCCACCAGTGGGATCAGAGAGAGAATTGGACGAGTAAAAGCTGGAAAACTCATGGGTTGAGATAGAGTTTAATAGGGAAAGCAAAAGCAGTGCATGCAAGCAAAGCAAGAGGGAATTTGTTCACACCTTCCCAGGGGCAGGCAGGTGTTCAGCCATTTTTGGGAGAGCAGGTCTCCATCACATGTAACAATGACTTGGGAAGACAAATGACATCACTCCAAATGTTCCCTTTTTCCTCTTTCTTCCCCAACTTTATGTACTGAGTATGATGTCATATGCTATGGGTATACCATATCCCTTTGGTCAGTTGGGGTTGCCTGTCCCAGCTGTGTCTCCTCCCAGCCTCCCAGGCACCCACAGTCCCCTCACCACTGTGGCAGCACAAAAAGCAGAAAAGGCAGTGGCTCTGTGTAAGCCCTGCTCAGCAATAACAAAAACATCTCTATATTATCAGTCCTGTGTTCAGCACAAATCCAAAACACAGCCCCATACCACCCACTGTGAAGAAAATTAACTCTTCCCCAGCCAAAATCAGCGCAATAGGATAGGATAAAACTATTTCTGCTGGAAGGGACCTACAATGATCACTGAGTCCAACTGCCTGGCCACTTCCATGGCGTGTTGTTAACAGTAGTGTCCAAATGCCTCTTGAACATTGACACGCTTGGGGCAACAACCTCATGTCCAGGAAGCTGTACAGTGTTTGACCACTCTCTTGGTGAAGAAATGCATCCTTATGTTTAGTGTGAACCTCCCCTGGCACAGCTTTGAACCATTCCCACATGTCCTATCACTGGACCCACATCTCCCTCTCCGCTTTCCCTCCTCAGAGAGCTGTGAAGAGCAATGACATTGCCCCTCAGCCTGCTTCTTTCAAACTGGACAAACCCAAAGTCCTTAGCTGCTCAGTCCTTTTACAGTTTCACCTCTCCTAAGCTCCTCTGCAATTTGCTGCTGGGGGCAGGGAAGGCACTGGGAAGAGCTGGCAGCCAGCACACACAGAGCCAGCCAAGGCTCCCAGTGCATATGCAGAACAAGCCCTGCTTGGTTCAGGGTGGCTAGCAAAGCTCCTCCCAGTGGGGTACGTTCCATCAGCTCTCAGTTGTGGGGTTTCAGGACTCCACTGGTGTGAAAGCATTAAAGAGCCTCTTTCACTTTTGCTTCCCCTCTGAACTTAAATTGAGGAAGAATGTGAACTGAAGGTGGGGAGCTGAGGTGAGAGGGAACTAGTTGCTGGAGGGTAGGTGATGAAATGAGATGAAAGAAGGAAAAGATGAGTCAGTGTCAAGGAAAAAGGCTGACACAGATGAAGTTTCACAACATTACTGAAACAATATAACAGCTTGTTGCAGCCAAATGTCAGGGTCTTGGTTTTTTCTCTACTATTAGTTTAGAGTTTTTAATTCTGAGTTAGTTCTCCTTTCTCCTACTGAGGTGAGAATCAATCAGTGCAGGGGTCCCTAAATCAGCACGAAGACAGAAGCAAGGACTATCCTATATTCCTATGGCAAGAATGAATTGTTAGATTGGCTTAGGTGTCTTGTGAAATATCACCGTAAGAAAGAAGATAAACATGGGGAAAATAAGAAAACATATACAAATTAAAATTTAGTGAAGAGATATTTAGTTTGTGTAAATGCTAATGGCATTATTTAATTGATGGAGAAATGGCAATCTAGAAACCAAAACTAGTCATTCTGAACTTAAAAGAACAGTTTGGTATTCATAGTGGGAAAGAAGGTAAAAAACAGGGGAAGGGAAGGGGCAGTGCATTCAGTCAGAATCTTCTTTTATGTGCATTAATGCATTTTATAGATCTAAAGATGAGCAGAAGGACCATTACGACAACTGCATAATGCATGCTCAGTGCCTGATTACACTGGCATGGGCAGGGATTCAGGAAAGTTAGACTGAAAATTCCATCTTAGGACTCTAAAGCATCTTTATAATGACACTTTTAAAAGTAAAATTAAAAAAGGAAAAATAAAAGAGGAAATGAATCACATCTAATCCCTGTTTTAAATAGGGAACTGTTATTGGCTTGTACTAGACACAGAGCGTTTTGTTTCAATGTTAGTCATAATACTGTTAAAAATTATCTAAAAGGTTATTGAAGCCACTCCTACAACCTCTTGCTATAATTAACGCTAGACAAAGAGAATACTTATTCTACTTTAAAATGCTGCTTTTGAGACTCTTTAAAAACTAGTGCCATATGTTTATAACTGCAACACATATTCAATAAACCAGGAAATACAGTGGTGCAGTCAGATCTTATCCTGTAACAATCATCTCCTGCTGAGGAAGGAAGAGTGCACATGCTATTGCAGAACATAAGCTGCAAAACTTAACAGCTCTTGGACACCTTTTCTTGTAGAAAATTACATTGTCACTTGCAGATGCACCTTTACACTGAAAATCTGGGCACGAGCGTAATTTCTCTGCCAGCCATCAGACTTGGTCAAATTAATGTCCTTTTCCACATGGCTTACTGTTCTGAGATCAGAGTCATGCCAATCCACAGGAGGATCTCGGCATGGAATCCATCTTTAACTCAGCCCATGTGTTGGGCCAGAGAGTGCTCTCAGGGTGCTGTGGTTCAGACTCGTTCCTCAGGTTATCAGGTCAGCAAATCTACCTGAGGCTTAGCTTTCTTTCTCCATTCTTCAATTAGCATGACAGCATCCCCAAAACAGGCCAGAGCAGCCATTAGTTAATGGAACTTACTGAAATATGTATGCTCTGATATTAGTGTCCATTTCAAAAATTAAGTTGGAGACTCCATTAGGACCAGCATCTATCTGTCTTCTTATTATTAATGAGGCAAGAGAAAGCTACTTATGCTATTCAGTCATGGGAACCAGAAAAAGGACACATTATAGAGAAACTTTACTGAAACTGCAGCTAAAAGGTTCCAGTTACCAATAGCATTATTGAGTTTATTCTTTGCAATATCCAGCCAAACTTAATTGCTTTATATACAAACTCTAGTCAGTGTGGCTTAAGATGCAAAAGTGAACAAAATGCACTGAGTAATAATCATTTATGATTGCATTAAAATTATAAATAAACATAGCTATTTCTAGTTCTCCCTATTGTTAGTCACACTATCGCTGACTTAAAATCTTCACAGACTTCTTATTTTATGCAGTGTATTGTGAGTGCCGTGTATGGCAAGCTGTGGGTCTGGGCAAAGGAGCTCTGATCTCTCAGTACCTACTCTTTTTTTTCTTAAATGATATTTAGGTTTTTTAAGACAGTGTGATGTGGAAATGAATTAAAGTCCCAGTTGCTTTTTAATTTGAAATGTGAAGACGATGGGATCCACTGGAAAAACCCACCTGGAATCTTCATCTGGTTCAGTGATGTTGATAATTAAGTCAGACAGATATTGTGCAGACAAACTGGAAAAAACCCTCTGTTTCCTCTCATTCTCCCACACTTGCTCTGATATTCAGCACACATACAATGCTTTTTACAGGTACTTCTTCCAGACCTTTTCCTCCCAAGTCTCATACAAATCTCATGACTTATAAATGCAAAGGAGTTTATCCAAGATAATTTCTTGTTTACTGTCCCTAAGGTTCTTCCCCTTGCTTGCACCTGCTGGCTGTAGGGAGTGGTTTATGCATTTTTCTATAGATTACATCCGTGATTTGTCCTTTTCTTTCCAAAAAGTTCTGCAACTGAATCAGTTCTTCTTCATCTGTGGGTTGGGGTTTTTTTATTTTTTCCCAAATCACGCTAGAAAATCCAAGTCACAGAACAAAGAAAAAACCATTTTTTTTCAAAGAAAACAAAGAGTTGGGGAAAACTGCCCTGCCAGTACTCCTTGACTCAGTGAATTAAGGCTTTATATTTGCTCTTTTCAGGTATGTGTGTAGTCTAGATACTCTTGATGTATGTATCTTTTTTTTTGTCTAGGTTGTATTTTTTTATGCCAATTTGAAGTGATTTCATTGAAGCTTATGTTTGCCTAGCATGAGAAAGACATTGTGAAGAATGTGACAGAATTTGTGCCCTAAAACATTTCACTTCTCAGTTTGCTATTTAAGGGGCTGCTTAAATTTTAAAAGAAATTTACCTGTCTCCTTTTACTATCTACCTGAAAGCAACAGGGATTTGGAAGGCTGCTGGGAAATCATGTTCATGTCTCTCTCTCATAGAAATGGCAGTGCACAGAGGATGCTTCTGGCAAACTTCGAATTCACAAGTGCAAGGTGTCCAGCGACATCCTGGCCATCAGAAAGAGAACCCGCAGCATCCACTCCCGGGGCTACAACAGTAAAGACAAAGACTGCAACTGTGGAGACACTGATTACCGGAACAGCAGGACCCAAAGGAAAAATCAAAGACAGTTCTTGAGAAACCCTAATGTGCAAAGTAAGTGTTATTTGATCTCTTGTACTCTGAGGCAGAGAGCAGGGGAAAATGGCTAGCAGAGCATTTTCCTACCAGAATGCTCTTGCTTTCACCTCCATGTCTAATGAAGATGTCCATAATTGGTAGTCAGGTTCTACATAATTGCCTCTGTAAGAGGTACCTAAAGTGGGCCTAAACCTGGAGAGGGACTTTTTACAAGGGCATGTAGAGATAGAACAATTGCTTTGAACTGGGACAGAGCAGGTTTGGGTTAGATATTATGAAGAAATTCAGTACTGTGTGGGTGTTGAGGCCCTGGTAGAGGTTGTCCAGAGAAACTGTGGATGCTCCATCCCTGGATGTGTTCAAGGCCAGGTTAGGTGGAGCTTTGAGCAACCTGGTGTAGTGGCAGGTGTCCCTGCTCATGGCAGGGGGGTGGAACTGGATTTTCTTTTAGGTCCTTTCCAACGCAAACCGTTCTGTGATTCTAATAGCATCAGTAATAGCAATATTTATCCTTTGGATGACGGCGAGGAGCAGCCTTTGGGCTGCGGGTGCGGTGGTGGTGGCGGTGATGCTCTGGTGCCACCTCTCGCGCGGCTCGGACATGACAGCCCGGTGACCTCCGCTGTGGGCCGGGCCGCTGCTTGCCCAGGTGCCCGGTGCGAGGGTTTTGTTCCACGGTTAAGGCTGAACTCTCGCTGTTTGGTGATGCCCCGCACACATCTGCTCCCCAAGGCACTGCGGGGCTGCTCTCGGACTGAAACACTGCTCGGATCTCGCTTCCCTTCTCCCTTCCCTGCGCGTCCGCAGCGGGATCCCCGCAGGGACACGTGTGAGATCACAGTGTCCTCTAGTGGAGCGTGGGCTGAAGGCGTTGTACAAGAGGGTTTTAGGACTGTAGCACTTGGGTTTGTTTCTGCTAATGATTTCTACAAAAGAAGCCTACTGGAAGAAGCTATTATTTAAATGGAGCACGATTTTTCTTTCCTCTGCCCAGCAATGCAAGTGAATTTCTGTAGCTGTAGCAATAGAAGCAGACCTGGATTTTAGAATTTGCTGAAGAGCAGGCTGTATTCTCCTGCTCTCTAACTAGAGTACTAGACTGAGGAATTAAATAAAGACGGGTCTTTAAAATAAGATGATAGTGAAGTCATATGAGAAACACAAAAGTTAGAAGGTGCTGCACAGATGTCTACAAAATAACAAAATAATGTCAGTATCATTCAAAATATTTCTTGATTTAAAGCCTCTCCCACTCGGGATGTGAACAAGAATCCCTGGTATTCTTTGCACATTCAACCACAATATTGTCTGTCTTAAGTTGTCTCATTGTTCAGTCTAAATACTATCTTGATATAATTTTTTCCACTTGTTTACTGTGGTCTAAGGAACCTCACAGTGTGTACAGGCAGACCTCTGCTGAAAAGTGTACATGCAGACTGCCAGGGTGATTCTTAAACTGGGGAATGTTCCCTCAATTGATATTTTCATATCATAGGGAGATACCTTCTATGTACCTTGGAAAGAGGTGCTGCCAAGTCACCAGCAAGGGCTGAAAGGGGATTGCGATTGGAACAAATTACTTGGGGAGAGAAAGTAAGGGAAGGATGGAAAACATCTGAAGGAGGCATCAGAAAAGTTGCTTTGTTATGCTTTAATTCTTTACAACATTTTTTGTATCTCTTCCCTTCTCTGCCTCCTCCAAATCAACCTTAACATTCCTCTGAGTGGAGAAGGGAATGACTCATAATGATGACATATTTTTAAGGGAATTACTGGTTCAGGCCTGTCTTCAGATGACACATGCATGAGATGCTTATATATTCCACCCTTTCGGTCACTTGTTTATTAAGTAGTATCATCAGAGGCTGTTAAAGGCAAGAAATTGTCCCATCTGACCCTATGAATCTTTCTACGTAATTTTATTAAGGAGTAATGTGGTTGTAGATCAGAAAGATGCTTTGAAACTAGTTTTTCTGTTCATAAAAATGAATGTCCTCATTGCCTTGATTGACACTTTTTCCACCTGACAGCAGGCAATTGCCAAAATGGTTTAGGACAGGGTGGTTTGAATGAAAAGTTCAATGATATCTTCTCTTTTAAAAGATTCTTGGAGGAAAGGTTCAGCGTGAGTCTCTCAAAGACACATAAAAACTGCACTAGAGCTGACACCAGCTGCAAAAGGCAGTGCTTTCCTACAGCTACTGTTTTCAAGTGCATAAATTAGTGTTAGGTGACATGGGTGTGCTCAGCACCCATGCAACAAATGGAAATGCCCTACAACTGACTTTTTACAAGGTTTATTTTGCATGTCTAGAGGTCTCTGTGTGTGGTTTTGCTAGACAGGACATGCTTTGGTGTGGTATTGACTGTTGGTTTTATCAGCTTGATTTGGGTCAAGTGCATTTAGCAAAAGAAGTAAAAATGTGAGGTCTTTCAGACTGAGCCCAAACAGATGTTTTCTTGAACATAAAATTAAAGACCCCTCAAAAGAGTTGTCTTAGTTAGTCTTACTCACATACACAGTAACTAAAAGAGCTGTAACCCTACTAAGCTCGGAGCTTTCAAGGGGTAAAAATGACATAGTAAATCTCACTGTAGCTCTGCAATGCAGCAACTTTTTGATGGCCTATGACTTGCACACATAAATACAGATGACGTGTGTCAAAGTATATGTACATATATATATAGATACATACAGATATTGATATCTGATGGATTCTCACCCTTAAAATTCTTACCTTTAAAAAGGAAAAGGCGTTAACCTTTTAAAAATTACTTCTTTATTCTAAAGCAAGTATTAAATATGTCACATGCCAATTTACAGGTGGTGACCTTGTTTCACAGTACTGAATGATTTAATTTTCTAAAGGGGTTTCTAATCCTGTGGTCTCTGATTTTTTTTTTTTAGTGTCTCTTTCTAGATATCTGATTTCTGAGATACTGTTTTTTATTTGAAGATATAGATGCTAACTGTGGCATAAGGTCAGACTAACACGAAATGCAAACCTCAAAGCAATCGAAATTTCATGCTACTCATGGAAGTGTGGGCCACAATGTATCAAAACATCATTAAATAAGTTTCTCTAAAACCACAGAAAAAATAAACTGGTTATACACTACAGCATTCTTCTCTTTGGAATATGTTTTGTGTTCATGGCACAGGTCACGTATATACATATATATACATATTTATACATGTGTATATATATATTTAACTGTGAATGTTTCTTCTGCTTCAGAATACAAACCTCGATTTGTTCACACTCGCCAAACCCGGTCCTTGTCTGTGGAATTTGAAGGTGAAATATATGACATAAATCTGGAAGAAGAAGAGCTACAGGTGTTAAAGACCAGAAGCATCACCAAGCGTCACAATGCTGAAAATGAGGAAGAAGCAGAGGAAACTGCTCGTGCTGCTCATGACACAATGGTCGCTGATGGCACTGATGCTACAGGTCAACCCAGCTCTGTCAGAGTGACACACAAGTATGATTGCTTTCTCTATATGTTTTTTTTGTTTCTTAGAACAAAATCTTCCTTTTCTAATTGTTGTCCTTCTCCCTCTATACCATATTTAGGAACTTGAAACTGTCATCAGAGATTTCAGATAAACCTGAGCTGTATTTTTTAGGAAGTGGAATCATTTCTATTTAATATGTGCATTTTAAATGAAGGCCTCTGGTTTAGGTTTTATTTCTGAGGAGGAGTAGGCATCTCCAGCGGGAAATTCATCCTCTGTATCAAAATATGCATGTTATGATGGATTAATCACCCTGTTAAGCTGATGCTCCTGCTATTCATTATAAAGTCTAGACTACCAGTTTAGCATAGAGCCCTAAATTTGGGATGACTGAAGTCTCACTCTACACGAGGACAGATTAGGTCAGTTACATCATGTTTCTTAATTCTTAGTTGTTTGCAGCCATTAGCATTAACTAAGATACATTAGACCTGTTTATTCAAGATACACTAAAATTGAATGAAAAGGCAAGCATCTCAAAATAATTTTTAGTTTAAAAAATGTTAATATGATTGATTTGAAAAGACAGGAAGATGCAGGCAACAAAAATCTTTGTTTAATCTCTTTTTTTATATTTCAAACATAAAAAGATTTTCTCTCTTTTCTTATTTTTAATTTTTTTTAGGTAAATACAAAAGTTAGTTTTGAATAGCAAAAATTATCCTTTCTTACATTGATAGTTTCCAACCATGGAATTAATAAAGCTTTAAATAATTTTCCAGAAAAAGTTATTATTTCCATAAAGTGTTTTGACCTTTACAAAACAGTATTGCTTTCAGAATTCTTTGCGTGAAGAAAAAACCAGAATAGGATAACATGGGAAGAGATAAACATCTACGTATTTTTTTCTGTTATTCTTCTCAAAAATTAAAAGCAGAGTTTTGATGAGGCAGGACCCAAAAATAGTTCTATCTATAAAATCAGATTTCTCTAATTAAGGAATTTCTGTTTGTCAGCATGGTGACTTTGAAAGCCCAGCCTGCACTCTGCTGGATTTTCTATCTCAATCCACTGCCTCGGTCTTTCTTGTGCTTTTTTTTTCCTTTTGGTAGAGCTTATTTTTCAAATGCTGTTGTGAATGTTTTTGTCCTTGCAATGTTTTTTAACTCAAGTTTTCTGTAGAGTTTTTGTTTAACCATGTGTTTGAACTCCTTCATTCAACTTTGGTTCTTGTTGGTCTTTATTGATTGTATTGATCTTCAGTCCTCTGACTGTATGTTCTCTTCTTGAGTGTTTTGCATGCTGGGAAGATGAGCCACATTCATGTGGCAAGAAAAATACATTTCTCAGCAGCTGGTGGTTAATAAACAATGGTACATTTGATTAACACGAGGCTTTAAATTCTGAACAGATTTTTACTTCAGCTTCAGTTTCGTTCCTGATTGATTAAGAATGTATTTAATTTTTTGCTTAGCAGGCACAGACCATCTGTCCTGGGTGATGAGGTTTTTTTCCAGCAAAACTAGATCAAAGCAATTGTCATTGTTAAGTCAACAGAGGAAGACCTTGTAGAGTTTTTTTTTATTTACTAGCAGAACATAAAAAAATAATTGATTAGGAATGCTGGAAGAGAGAGAAAAAACGGATGGGTAACTGGGAAATGACTGACCTTCTTTTTCCTATTTCTTAAACTCACATCGACAGATGTTTCATTCTTCCAAACGACACTATTCACTGTGAGAGGGAGCTCTACCAATCTGCCAGAGCCTGGAAGGACCACAAGGCTTACATTGATAAGGAGGTAAGAGGTATTTTAATATCTCAGTGAAGTCTTTGCACTGCTGCCTTTTCAAAGAATAATTCTAAGTCAGAAATATTCTCTGCAGATTGAAGCTCTCCAAGACAAAATTAAGAATTTGAGGGAAGTTAGAGGACACCTAAAAAGAAGAAAACCAGATGAATGTGATTGTAGTAAACAGAGGTACGAGAGATGGCACTAAATACTGAATGCTACACTGATTTCTAAGGCTCATGCATTTTCCAGGGGTTTTGAGATAGAAAATAAAAAGCAAAGCTTTATTGATATTTGTAACCATTGTAGGCCCCTATTCTAGTTAGATATGAGTAGAAGCTACTGTGAACCACAAGAAGATAAATTCTAACATTTCAAGATTAAATATGTTTGTATTCTACTAACATGTTTGAATCCAGTTGTAGCTCTGCTATAACCTAGCATAGGATCACACAGATATAACATTTGTAAATGAAGTGAAAATTGTGAGTCATTCTGTATAGTTCCTTAAGAAAATGTCAACAATACTATATTTCTGGTTTGGTTTTGTGCTGAAAATAGTTTCATGACTTAATAATTCCTAAAATTTTCCCTGTAGCTATTACAACAAGGAGAAAGGGGTAAAGGCCCAAGAGAAACTCAAGAGCCATCTTCATCCTTTCAAGTAAGATTGTTATTAACCTCTCATTCTCATAGTTGGCCTTTTGGTGACTGGAGAAATACAGTTTTGGGGATTTGGGTAGTCTTTTCGTTTGGGTTTTGTTGGGTTTGTTGTGGAGAGAGGAGGGGAGGAGGTGAGGCAAAGAAAAGGTCACATGTAGCAAGCTATCACAAGAAACATTCAGTAGTTTTGGACAAATTTGTGAAAGTTTATGGACAATATTTCTTCAACCTATTGATAGAAAAAGGATAAAAATAGTATTATCAGAAACTGATCAATATTATCTTTTAAAGATCCAGTAAATGCAGCAGTGCACCTTTTCTCATGCTTGCTGAAGGGAACACCTTATCTTAACAGCTGGGGAAGCTGAGCTAGAAGGTCACTTTCTCATCCTTCCACTTTTATAAAATCCAGAAACATGTAAAAACTGCTATTTCTTAGCAGTTAGAACAAAGATCTTAGTCAGACATGCCCAACTTCCTCCCTGAACAGAGAAGCAGCACAGGAGGTGGATGGCAAACTGCAGCTGTTCAAAGAGAACCGGAGAAGGAAGAAGGAGCGAAAGGGGAAAAGGCGCCAGAAGAAGGGAGATGAGTGTAGCCTGCCTGGGCTGACGTGCTTTACCCATGACAACAACCACTGGCAAACAGCACCATTCTGGAACTGTAAGACTTATATCAAAATGCAGATGTGATCTAGGTTATCTCTGCTCTGTTACTGGTTTTCCACTTCATGCAATCAGAGCATTATTCTGACCTTTAATGCTGTCAAAAACTTCAGCACATAAAAGGTCTAACTTAATTTTAACATTTTATTTCAAAGTATACAGTAAACAACGTATCGTGAACAAAATGCAGATACTATCCCTTATGAATTCTTCCCATTACTCCATTTTTATACACTAAAATAGTTTCAAAATGGCAGTTTTGTATATGAACAAAACATTAGAGATAAAGGATATTTTAAGTCTCTTTAAACTTCTTGGTATATAGATTACTATCCTGTTGAGACATACTTCAACATTTCTCAGTATTCAGCATTAACAAACAATACTTTTCTCATTTTTGATGGTGGAGAAAGAAAAGTGATTGAAAATTTTATTTTCAAATATTTCAAGATGAGGTGATGATTAAGTTACAATATATTTGACTCCAAGCTGAAAATTCGCTAAGAACAACTTTTCATTTGGAGAAAGAAATTGTCTCTTAGTGATAATCTGTTCTGATTGCACTGGGACTTCTGCTAATATGTATTCTACATTTTAAAATGTTCCTAAAGTAGTCATATGCATGATTTTTGTTTTAAAGACAAAAATTATATTGGCTAATTAGTTATTAACTGTGGAGTAACAAAAAGTTATGGAAAGAATTCTCATATTGCTGTGCATTCTGGTGATGCTCCAGCAACAGTCATGGGGTAAAAGAATGTCCTTTTGACACAGTCCAAAATTTAAAGAAGAGCTAGTATATTATAATACAGTTACTATTTTTATGAAGTCTGTTCAAAACATTGATACTGTTCACAGATAGTCACAGTACCCAAATCTAAATAAATCTAAATTAAAATCTAAGGCAAGGCTAGTATTTTATTATTGTGATTAAAGGTACTAGTAGAAGAAACAAGCATATTATTTTTCACTGAAAACTAATAACTTGTTTCTTTAATTACAGTGGGCTCTTTCTGTGCTTGCACAAGCTCCAATAACAACACTTACTGGTGTTTGCGAACTGTTAATGACACCCATAATTTTCTCTTTTGTGAGTTTGCAACTGGCTTCTTGGAATATTTTGATATGAACACTGATCCCTATCAGGTAAACCCCTTTCCCTGTTACAAAATGTCATTCACCAGACTCCTCTAGGGTTTTTTTAAATTTTTGTTTACAAGTCTCATTTCCCTTCATTCCTCTCTTTCTCAGCTGACCAATACAGTTCACACAGTGGAAAGAGGCATTTTGAATCAATTACACATCCAGCTGATGGAATTGCGAAGTTGTCAAGGTTACAGGCAGTGCAATCCAAGGCCGAAGGGACTTGAAACAGGTACAAGAGAAATAGTAGTGTTTATTTCCATTTTATTAATATTTTTTTAATCTACTTAAGTTCTAATTTTATCCATGAAGTGTCACTCTCCTAAGTGTTGCTCTGAACAATTTGGAATTATCCATATACACCATCCTGGACATCCACGTGACCAGGAAGCTTCTTTGTAAGTTTGCACAGGTAATTCTTGACAGATACTGATGGCAAAAGCCATTATTTGACAGAAATGCTGCAGAAGGGAAATCGTTCTTGGAGCCAATCAATAATGGCCACATGCAGATCTTCACAGCCATAACTCTTTTTTCTCTGTTGCAGGGTTTATTTCATTAGTTTTTGCCTCCCAGTATCGGGTGAGGTATTAAATCCTATGTTTATTTCAAATGCTGTCTGCCTATGTGAACAACTTCAAGTTCCCTACCACAACTGAGACTTAACGTTGCAAACTTCTAATCACCAGTAGTGTCCTTCATTTTTGAAGAAAGCAATATTTCTTTAAAAGAGCCTCTGAGTAAAAAAAGCTGGTATTTTTACTTCATGTCTCTGGAATTTGTTGCACTTTGGTTGATTGAACATCGTGATTTATTTCTTTTCACAGGAATACTCCGTTCTACATAATTTGTGTTGTTGCATCTTTGTATCTCTTTCTACATCTACAAATGTTTCTCTTTTTTACAATATCTAATTGTTTGGGGGTTTTATTATTTTTGAAAACCTGTGGGTTTTCAGTTCTTTTATGTAAAACTTCCAGGAAATCTTTGTTGGACTGCAGCTCTGTCTTTATTTAACACAGTACATTTCTTTTTAGGAATTAGATGCTGTGCATGGAAAACTACATTTTGAATGGTTTTACAAGTTCTAAACACTAACAAAAGTTACTCTTGTATTTTCCTATATCAGGAAATAAAGATGGAGGAAGCTATGATCCACACAGGTATCCACACTTTTTTATTCTCCTCAGCAGCTTCTTTCCAAATAATTGCATGACTCCAGTCCATTTCAACTAATGTCTGTATCCTGCCATGTTGCACACAGCATAGCTTTTGATGCATGCATTTTCTAACTACTCTACACTGAACTTGGCCATTGTTTTTTAGATCTACCATTCTGCATTTAACGTAGCTCATTGTCATAGCAAGACTTCATACAGCTCATATTTCATGCCTGTACTTCTTAGATGTTTGCCCAAGGAAAATTACCCAGAAAGAATCACCTCTTTTGGGTTGCTCTCATATTGTCGTGTTGATTTTGGATGGGTTGGAGGTGTTTTTCTGATTTTATTTAGTAAGCCTTCACAGCTGTTTTTTAAATGTAAACCGAATATGCTTTAAAGGCTTTCTGAGGTACAAAGAACCTAATCAAACCTATGGAAGCAAAGCAAAATCTTCTCACTGGCTTTAGGAAATGTTGGCAGATACCGCTTTAAGCAAAAACAGTGCTCAGTATGAGCAGCCTGTGCTCAGAAGCCAGCAGGAGACTATTCAATATAAGTGTGGCAGAGAGATGAGGCTCCTTTGGGCTGAGACCAGATCAGACGAGCATGAAATGAAATTTCCTAAAAAGGTTGTATTATTCGAACTGAGGAAAGGCAACAGGTGAGGGTTTTTATACCTTAAAAGGTATACGTAAAAGGCTTGAACCTAAGGAATACATGACAGACAGCTCTTCGGAAGTATATTTTTCTGTTTAAAAGCATACTTACTGTACTTGCATGTTTATCATGCAGAACCCTGTGTCTCCTGGTGGAGAAACCAGTCAAACACAATGCAAAAAACCTGAAGAGACTGAAAAAACTGCAGGTCTTAACAGTACTGCACTTGCTATTCATTGAGCAGTACTTGTCCTCAGGGCAAAAAACAGATTAACATCTGTGGAGTGTCATATTTAGACTGGACTCCTTTTCACAGTTTATCAGTTTTATACATTTTCATCTCTATGCACTGTGGAGGAGTAGCTCCTGATACACATCTCTTACTTGAAAAGTAAACAAGGGAGTCCAAGGGGTGTACAAGTCTACATAAAACCTTTTTCACAGGGTCTTCTGAAAAGAACCTTGTCATTAGTTTCCAGCAGTCAGAGAACAACTAAACTAATGTATTTCAGTGTAAAGATCTCCAATTCAAGCAGCTAAATTTTCTTTTCCAGGCAATTTTGTATTTTTTTAACTGAGTAGTTTTTGGATCTAGGAAAATGATAAGCTTTCGTTTGGTTTATATCCCACTGTTTGCATTGCTCATTACAGCCTGGTGGGAACTGGTTACTACAATGATAGAAAGTAATCCCTGTAATTATGCTTTTAAGTCTTTCATTAGAAGGCATCCTTGTAAGTAAGCATTCCTCATTTTAACTACAGATCTAACAAAAATGGCATTTTTGAATTGTAGGATTGCATGAAATAGTAGAGCACACAGGATTAATCTTTAAATTATATCTTCCTGCACTGTTTAGTAACAAAAACATTTTAACTTCTGATACCAAAGAACCTACATAAATACAAAGAACATACAAGAACATACAATAAACATTTTGCTACTGTGATAAATAGCAGGTGTAATACAACAAAAGCAATATTGCTCTGTGCCATGACATTCCAGACACCCAGCTTCTCAATTTACACAGGTGCCTGGGTTCAACATTTTGGTTCAAGCCCCATCTTCGTGGAATATGTTTTTCTTTTCTTAAACAAAAAAAACCAACCACCCAACCAACCAACCAAACAAAAAAAAAAAACCAACAAAACAAAAACAAACAAAAAAATTAAATTAACAAACTACATTTATCAGGAATCATTAAAATTATCTACTAGGGGATCCTTTTCTTGCTGCCTGCAGAGAAACAAATGGAATAACAACAGCAAGTCATCTGAACTGCCCCTTAGGCTTCCTTCAGTCCATGTAGATTCTCCACTCAGATCTGTTTCCAGTTCAAAATGCCCTGAGTTAGTAAAGCACTGCATTTGTTGCAGTGAAACGCTGGGACAACAGGCCCATGTGGAAATAGCCAATATAATGCTGTTTGCTTTACACAGAGGGAGAGAGAGCTTCGGCAGGGAAGAACTGGTGCCACCTCTGTCCTTTGATGGACAGAGTATGGCTCTGCAGACATGGTTGATAACAGGCTGTGTCAACTGCACATTCCTCTCTCCTCTCCTACTTGTCTGAAATTTTTCAAAGCCACCAAGGATATGATTGTACCCACCTATCTTTAGTCTCAAAGGAGACATATTCAAATCTCCTATTAGTTTTGAGACAACACAGGCAGTGATGGCATCATAGAGGATGCCAGGGTAGGATAAATGGAGAGTAAAGCTTAATCAAAGCTTGATCTAAAAATGAACAAACAAACAAACAATCAAACAACAACAAAAAATTAGTAAGTTTTGTTTTGAACAGTTAAAAACAATTTTTTTCTCTTTTGGATCTATGTCATAGCTGAGAAATTCCAAAATGTTGATCAAGGAAACCACTGCCTTGCTGTTTCTCAAGTGTAACCCATCTGCACTTTCCTGTTTCATACCTATTTGTAACAAAATTTCTTACAGGGGAAAAAAATCTCTTCTTTCCTCTCTTCTTTCCTATGTATGCTTTGATTTCAGTGGGAAACTTTCCACGCTTACTGCAAGTTGTGGAATTAAACTGTGAGGTAACTTGCTCAGTCAACCAAAATAGCTCTAAGACCTTAAGACTTTGCTTCCCTATTTGTTTAACATGTATGAATACAAGTTATCTCTGTCTTCAAACAAGCTATTTTCATTTGCTTGACACAAAGATCATGGAACAATTCCCAGTGCCTTCCCAGCTGTGAAACTTCTCTGAGACTGCAGAAACAGTGCCACATTTAGAGGGAAAAAATAGATCCAGAGTGAAGGACCATGTAGCTTTGACTCAGACTTCCAGCTATTTTGTAGGAATACAGCAAACTCCTTGCTGATCTTACTCCTGTGCAGTACATCCCCAGTGCCCTGCTGCAGAGGCTCCTCAGAAGCCCTGTTCCTCTTCACTGGTCCCCAGACTTCCCCGCTTCTCAACCTGCCACCGCAGCTCAAGCCTCTGTCCCACTGCTGGGGATGGGCAGCAGAGACCCTTCTGGGCCCAAAAGCACCTTTCTGGCTCCTGCTTTGCCCCTCACTCCCCTGTTGTGTCCCCAAACCTGTTACCAGTCAAACAGCATCACTTCTGTTTCAGTTCCTGCCATAACATACCAACCCACCTGACTGTCCCTACAGCAGTTTGTTTTCCTACACAGGCTCTGATGTGGCAAAGAGAAAGAAAAAAGAAAAAAAAAAAACCCTACCAATAGAAATAATAACAGAAAAATTTAAATATTTTTGCATTTGCATTGTGGTTAATATCTTAGAGTGTTTAGTGACTAAATTCCTTGAAAAAGCAGCCCCCTGCCGCGATGTTTTCTAGGGCCCTTTATGCCTCTAAGCACCGGAATAGTAAATCTTTTTTCTCAAAACCTCTGTGGTATTTAATTATCTTTTGTTTCAGGAAGCAAATTATCCATAATTTGACTTACGAAGATGGCTCTCATGTGGCCATGCCATGAATTCATTTCTCTTGTCTACTTCAGGAAAGAAAGAAGATGCTCTGTCATAGTTGCTCTACCAAATCCAAAAAGCTTTTGTTTTTCCCTGGAACAGGAAGATTGTCAAATGTTTGCAAAAAAAAATATTTATAGAATTTGATATTAAAAAATAAAATATTTAAATTTTATGTTGCAAAATATTTCCAATTAAGAGTAAAGATTCAGGTGTTTTCAAATAAGGAAAGTGGTCTCTTTTTGGTGGGAACAGAGTAAGGCCCCACATTGTAAAAAAATCTCAAGGGTTTTTTCTGACCATAATGGTATTTTTCTGACTTTCCATATGATGGACTAAATATTGGAGAAATTCTTTTACTGTGAAATCCCAAGCTAGTAAGAAGCAAAGAATGTAATCTGTGATAGAGATAAGTTGTATCTTCTGTTCTACTTAAATAATGAGAAAGGACAACTCAAAACACAAACAAATTAATGGAGATGCCAAGAACCATCTGTAAGGATGCAGGGCTCAATATAGATGAAGATTTGAGCTCAGTTCACACAGCTGGACTATAGCCATTTGAACTTTTAAAGTAATTGCTACTAGCCTACCTGCCTGTACAATTTTCAGGAAGAGAATAAATCATTATCAATGAATTAATTACTAAAGATTGCCTGCAATATCATTTGTAAGGACAAAATTGTCACTTTCCCTGACAGACATTTTCATTGCCTGATTCGTCTTTCCTTGTAGACCACCTTGTCGATGAAATCTTTTCAGTGAATCCAGTCTGCCCAGTGAATTAAATAAAATAATGCTGTTCAGTGTTACTTTTCAGTATAAAATGGGCTTCACATCACAGTTGATAATCTGAGTCACTATAGTTACTGCAGTGAAACTTCTAAATATTTTGGAAATGGGTTTCTTCCGTGTCTTCTCTTTTTCTGGCAGTGATCAATAAAAAATGCAGCTCCATTGTTACTTACAGACTCATATCTATGCCCTTTATTCAGACTTACTATTTGAAAAGGCTGTTAGATATTTTGACAGATTTTTTTAAAAAACAGAACCTTCAGAAGGTTCTCTGTGTATATTTTAACACTATTTCACAAAGTGGTGCAGTCCTATAAATTAATTCACACCAATTTTTGACAGCTTTTATTTCCCCTAATTGCTGCATGTAAACTAAAATGAGTATTTACAAAATAGATTAAAACCCCCTTTGGCTATCATTTACTAAATCAAATGTGTCTGGTTAGTTTGTAGATCATATTTTTTAAGCTACTCAGAAACAAAATTTATGTGAGCATTGAAGTTCAGGTCACCAATGGCTTTCAGGTTAGTCCCATCTTTTATATTTAACCATCATTTTGTTATTGCATATTTTGCTTGGGTGCAAATGGATTATTTGTGTATTGAAACACTTTTCCTGCCTTGAAATATCAGAGGAATGACTTATCTCTGAATGCCATCACAAAGCCCCATTAGACCAGACTTTGTTCTTTTTTTATTCAGCCCAAGGATGTAACGGGGGTTCTTGGAGCTGTGAACATATCCTAGGCCAGAACCATTCATCTGATGATAGAAGAGGTTTTACAGATCTCACACTTTGAGCTACCTACTTTATGAACAGTGGTACTTTCAAGCCAGTTGAAGTAAAAACACACATGGAAGCTTTGCTTGCACCTTTAATAGTGTTCACCAGTAGGCTTTATTCTTTCTTTCAACAGAGGACAGTTATGGGATGGATGGGAAGGCTAAGCTGCCCAATTTCACTGGCGACATTGACTGGCAAGGACTGGAAGACTTGTACAGTGTGAATGAAAGTGTATATGAATACAGACACAACTTTAGACTTAGTCTGGCTGACTGGACTAATTACTTGAAGGATGTAGATAGAATGTTTGCACTGCTGAACAGTTACTACCAGCAAAATAAAACAGACAAGGATAACACTGCTCGAAGCAACGGGGACAGGGACGAATCATCCACGCCATTCACCCTGGTGGAAATGACTTCTGCTGAGGAGTCCAGCGGCCTGACTGCAGAAGAGTGGCAGCTTATTGTGCCAACAGACTTTGCAGCCCTTGCTTCGAGCACGGTGAATTTAAGTCAGAAGAGGAAACTTGAATTAAACAATGATATTCCTGAGAAAAGTAGTTTGAATGACGCACACTGGAGAAATAGTCATCCAGCTGAAAAATGGATGGAGGATGAAGAATCGGACCGTTTTGATATGGATTTCAGTGGAAACGGTTTGATAGAGTTGGAGTCCCGGCACAGCTTCATGCTACAGCCCATCACCATTCCTCAAAAAGACACTCATCGGGACAGTGACACTGTGGAAGATATATTTGAAGATCAAATGTATCTTCCCATGAGGTCTGATGAACCCTTTGTTCATCAGACTGTAAACATATCCATTAGAGATTCACCTGTCAGTACCCAGGAAGCAGGAACTTTCTTTAAAAAAAACAAACAGAGTCTTGCAGGAGAAAGTTCACAAATCCTAAATGCAGAAGGCAGTGCCTCAGCTCCACTCTCCTTGGATTAGATCAAGATGTAAACCGTTAAATGAGTTCTCCCTTTTCTTATTAGCAAGCTAATAAAGGTAATCACAACAACTGACATTCCATGTTTATTGTAGATATGTTTTGCAGCTAAATTGAGCCCAGTTCAGTATTTGTCTCTGTGCATTTTTTTTAATTCATGTGCACATGCTGTCACTGTAATTCTCCACACTGGGAAGCAATATTTCCAGTTTTCCATTAAAAGGAACAGTGTTAACTTTCAAATGCAATAGCACACCATCTGAAAGCTAAAAATTATTTCTTTGAAGAGGATGTTCAAGTTACTTTCACTATTTCCAAATGATCCCACCATGAATGAGTGTTTCAGTTCACCCAGTATGCCTGCATAATGTCTTTTTCATCAATTATTTTAACCACTGGCAATCCTTAATGCCACGCTTTCAAGTAAAATGCACTTTCAAAAGCTGTGTGCCATACCATTTATGCATCTAATACCTTACAGGTTCTTAGTTTGCTCGTTGTCTTGTGAAATTGTGAAACCAATAAACAGACTGACCTGAAAGAGGTAAACACCATGGATTGTGGAAAAAGAGTCTTCAAATATTATTTTAGCAAAAAATATTGCATGTTTTTATTGCTTTATTAAATTTACTCTCAGAAAGGTATGGCTAATGATTGTTAACTGTAGAAGGATTTGTTTAAATTGGATTGTTTCCCTATATGTTGATATTGTCAGTATTAAAATTCCTTTTTTTTTTTCCGCATACTGGTAGAAGGGTTTACATCAATACCTAAATGTTTTTGTCACCCCACCTGATTTTTATTATTCTCAACAATATCTTGAAAGCATTATTATCATTTTGAGTCTTAAATTCTTTTTTTGTTTTGAACAGGCATTAAAGGGAATGATAAAGTCATGTTAGATTTCCATTATTGTAGACACAAAAGGCACATGAGAGTAAACAATAGTAGTTTAGTAATAATTTTTGTTGTTGTATTCTAAATTTCTTCTTGAACTTTACCAAACATTAAATCCTATGAAGTATAATACGAAAATGACTCTGAAAATCTGTATTACTCAAAACTTAACATTTTCCCTTGTTTTTTTCTAAATTTCTAAATAATTGTGACAACAGCAACTAAAGAGAATTACCTCAAACAGATGTAATTCCACAGCGTCCAACTCATGGGTGTGTTTCCTACCTGTTACATGTTACTTTGTGTAGTGAATATTTTTTGGCTATTGCAAACACTGCAGGTTAAACTTACATTCATTACATTGTATTTTAAGTTGAAACTTTTAAAAAAGCAGATTCTTTTAGTAGGTTTTTAATAATTTTAAGAAGCAGTCTTTTTGATGGACTCTGTAAATATGTTAAAATTACTAGTTCTTTATCTGATGTATGTGTCATGGGCGGATTGATAGAAAAACGTATTTATGGTCCTGAATGATGCTATTTGTACATAGGTTTTAAGTTACTAGGATACAAACTGTGTTTTTAAATCTTGTATAATATTTCTGTGATACTTTTATAGTACAATTCTGGCTTCGGGAAAGTCTAGAAGCAATATTTCTTGAAATAAAGAGTGTTTTACTTTACCTGCTTCAGAGAAGTCCAGATGATCCAGTTTTCTTCCTGAATACGTTTTATTTCAAAAATATGTTAACAGTTTCAGCTTTAAGAATCCACCCACATTAAAAACAGGTAACAAAATAACACACAACATTCTGTTAGTTATAAATTATTCCTGGAGATGTGAGTAATGTATTTTTTTTTGTTTAAGACATGCTGTGATTTTAACTTTTTTAATTCCAAATTCATCAAACCCTTTCTTGCTTGAACTCCATGCACTGAGATGCACAACCAGCAGTTCCCAGAAGTAATGCAATGTTTCATGGAGCCATGTCTTGCTTTGCTGCTTTCTCTCCTCCCTGCACAGCTGTCCCAGTGACAGCAAAGCACTGCAGACCAGACATGCAGGGCTCACCAAGAGGGAACCACAGATGTCTAGTCAGGAGCTGTGTCTCCTTGTACAAGAGTCAGCATGAAGAAGAAGTAAGCCTTCAAGGTAAACTCTGTCTTACATGAACTCTATGTTTGTTCGATGGCCTGTGAATAAGATTACTTTCATACCTAAACTCAGCCTCTGAATCTCTGCTTCTTGAACTCTTCCTTCTTGTACATAGTCCTTGGACTCTGATGCTCCTGCAGACATGAAGTTACAGGTGATGTTTGCGGGGATCAGGAAAGGGGATGAATCCAAGTGTTCAAAAAGCAGTTGTTACAATGTCAGATACAGCCCTGAGAGAAGTCAACTCTGAAAGCACACCAGCAAGCACAGGATGTATTTCAAAGCAAGGTGCAGAGCAGGCTCAGCCAGCCAGTTTGGGAGGAGATGAAGGACAAAGGCAAATTGAAGCAAGGTCCCACACAACCACGTCTTGTATCTTTGTGCAGGGAATTATCCAGCACCAACAGTGTGCCCTACATTCTTTGAAAGTTTCTCTCTTAATGCTTGGGTAGAGCAGAGAAGGGAATGGTGCAACAGTGTGGTCCATCCATTCACCCCACTTGTCCTTCCTCCTTACCTGAAAGCTTAAAGTACTCATTCAGGAAATGGAAGAGAGAGCATCTTAGCTTGAATGTTGTCTACCTCCCTTGTTCTAGGACAGTACTCAGTCATCTAAACTATCAGCTAAACAGTGCCCTATCTTCTAAACTAGGTGGCAGTCCTTTTTACAGGTCTCTTATAGTATAAGAGTGTGGAGGAAAGAAAGTATAAAGGATACTCGTTCTGTAGGCAAGAGGTACAGGGAGCAATGAGCTCTGTTCCTTGATCTCTTGGAAACATGCATCAAATATAAAACCAAACCGAGTTAAAGAGGCCAAAATCTGTCATATCTCTAAGTATGTGGCCTAAGCAGTGTGTTGCTGTCCCAATATGTTCTGCATTTCTTTCCACACAGTACTTCTTGTCCCGTAGCTGAGGCAGTCAAGTCCATGAGCAGCCCATGGTGTGACCGTCAGGAAGCTTTTTCAGGGAGTTGTAGGCTCAGGAACAAAACAAGTGCCTAAATCTGACTTCATTGGCAAGTTCTCCTCACACCAGGGGAGGGCCAAGAGGATGATCTTCATGGGTTTTTGTGATATGCAGAGCAGTGGCAGTTGTGTCTATTCTGAAAGGCAGTAGAGTTCATTACGTTCTGAAGGGCCCCTGGAGTTGGACAGGAAGAACTTTAAAACTTGCACATCTTTGGGAAGTAGCAATGTTATGTGAAAAGTTTCATCTGGAGTTTAAAATGAGGCAGCCAGTATTGCCCTCATCCTTGGACAGTGTGAGACACTTTCTGAGACCTCCTAGCAACTGAAAGCACTGCAGAAGAGCAAAGCTGTGTCGTGCTTCATTTCCAGAACTAGACATAGAATCACAGAATGGCTTGGGTCAGAAGGGGCCTGAAAAATCATCTAGTTCCAATCCCCACCATGGGCAGGGACATGACTTAGAGCTATTATCAGCAGGTAAATCCTGTTGTTCCTGATGTAAATGCACACTAGCAGCTTTGCAAAAAACAAACATTTGGATCAGAGCATTGTTCTGGAGTTCAGCCATATGTAGTTTTTTGTGACAGTTGAGGGAAGATTTTTTAGAGTGCAGGTCTGAGCACAGACCACACCCACTCTCCCAACCAAAATCCCTTGAGATGCCTGCAGCTGTCTACACTGGAAGTCACACGAGCACGGTCGGAGAGGATCTGTGTAAAACAGTCAAGGCTGAGAAGCCAAGAGGTGCAACAGCCCTGTCCAAGGAAGATCTGCCTAGGACTAGACTTGAGCTCTGAGCAGCCATGGGTGCCCGGTATGTGTGATGATGTAACAAAACTTCTTCCTTTAGTTTCAGCAAAACCCAATCCTGTTTGTGTGCTCTAATGTAATTTTTTCAGTGAGAACCGATGTGCAGTAAACGGGGTACAAGCCCGAGAGCCATTTCAGAAAGGATGCGTCACACCCGAGGGGACGCGGCCGCAGCCTGGGACTGCCCGGAGCGCAGCTGCAGCCGCTCGGGCAGCAGGTGTCAGTGCAGAGCCACGCCACAAGCGCCTCTCCCGGAGCCTGCACCCCTCCCTGTGCTTCCAGCCGCTGCCGAGGGCTGCATCTATTCGGCCTTCAACCAGCAGCGGCACCCGAGATGTGCTACAAATCTAATTTCATCCACCTTCCTCGGTTTAGCAGCTCTGGTCTCGGACACTGGTGACGTGCAGGGGGATCTGAAAGATGCTTTTTTGTCTGGTTATAGGTACTGGAAATGAAAACACGTAAGTCTTACTCTGAACTTGGAATTCAGAGAGGATGTGGACCCAGTCAACGCATATGATATGCTGTTTTTTATTTCCAAGTATCAAGTATTCAAGAGTTTGTTTTGTAAACACATGTTTACAACAGATGCTGACAGTAGGTGTCATTAAGTCATGGGTTACACAACTTTAAAATTATTCTAAGCTCTGCTGAGAAATAAATATCAATTAAAAAAAAAAACCATACAGGACCCTAAAGTATGCAAAAATACCTAGCATAAACCAATTATTCTCTTTTTACCACAGCACAGCACCCACACACTCATACGGTCAGACATACTCTACAAATTTCCTTAATACTCTACACATTTGCTTATTATGAGTTTTTTAAAAACTAAACAGTTACAGGCAGTGTGCCCACTCCATGCTCCTACAATACTACCCAGACTGTTGCTGTTCTGCACAAATCATTTGGTAGAGGTATGCACGGCAGCCAGAGGCCAAACTCCCATGTGCTCAGCTGGTGAAAAGAGCAGGAATCTTCCTTCAGGAAAGCCTCCACTCAATCATGGATCTCACTGACACAAAATTTCCTTTTTTGTACTGAAACTCAGCTTTGGATAATTTTGTACATATTGTTTTGTTTTGAAATTTCCCTCCAAGTTTTCAAATACGGAGTTTGCTACAGAGGCAAAATTTCTGGCTTGTCAGTTGGAAGTGTGATTAGTGCTATTAGTGCTTTCAATGCTATTTAGAATACAGACACCTGTCCTACATGAGAAGCCCAGGCACAATAACACAAAAAAATTATGGTTCAGAATTCAAAATGGAAGGGAAAAAAATTTTGTCTTCAAGATTTTAAAACCAAAACCCTCTGTTGTAAATCACAGCTCACCTTAAAGTCAAACAGATTTGGCCTTTTTCCATTCCTAGAGATAGAATTTGCTCTTATTCTACCCCTCTCTTTCCGGTATTCCATGAAAGAACATTCATATCTCAGATCTCAATCCTCATTTTAATTTGAACGTTTGCTAACATTGCTTGGTTAAGTAGTTCCAGAATTTAGCCCAGTGTTTCTTATCATTACTATAGAATTTATTTTTAGCCCCTGCTTAAGCAAAGCAACGAAGTAAAGCAACATGCTACAGCAGGCTGAATACATTCTACACGAGACTTCTGTGGTCTGTGTAGCTTTTACTTTACCTATTAGTGCTGGGCCAGATCCTACACAGACTCCTGAAATTACTTTCCCACAGAAGAGCTAAGTAGGAATTGGCTCACCAGGAATTACAAATACTATCTTTGTCGGAGCAGTCCAGACTTCAGGAACAGAAACACACGCACTTGCATCACTGACATGCCTTGAACATGTCATTTAAGTCATAGTGGATACATCATAAAATACTTCAGTACCTGTTAGCACCACAGTGTTGTTTAGTCATTTGTCCAGAGATTATCAAACTGTCTCACCCTTCCTCAAGGTGAACAATGTTTTGGATGTTTTTTGTAGCCCTTCATTAATTGCACAGCTTTTCACCTATTCTATATAATGAACAGAACATTGTTACAGAATAACATTGTGATAACTGCTTTGAGATTGAAAAAATAAATAAATACAATACACACAATGGATAATGCAATAATTAGAAGAGTAGAATGGTACCTGGATAAATAAGGATCTATTCTGTAACACCTGAAGTCAAGAAAACTTTGGAGCTATTCTGAAATTGCAGAGTTATGTCTGTATTTAACAGGCTGTATTAATAAAAAGAACACCTTAACTGAAGGACTGGAGGGGTGACTGCTAAAGTTATTAACTGTACTTATTAACTGTAGTTCAATGTAATGGATATGGCCACAGGACATGGGTAGTGTTAACTTTCCTCCTCAATTTGCGCAATAAATTATGAGGAAAATACAGGAAAAATTTCCTTCCTGAGGATCAGGCAGGCTTTCAAACCTTTGGGCACAAAGTAACATGTATTAGTGATGTTCAGTGTAAAGAAGACAAATCACGTGAACCCTGGCCATACCCTGTCCTCACACTGAAAGTTCCACATCTCTACTCTGTGACAATGTTTATATGCAATCTTTTTGAATCGTTTTTTGTCAAACAAGATGCTAAAAGAAAAAAGAAGAAAGCCCTAATTCCCTGCCAAAGAATAAATCTACCACCATGACGTTTACTGCCAATTTTCTAAGCATTCTAAAGAGATGAAAGTGCCCAAAAAATCAAGTCCAGTATGTGAAGAACCTGAAATGTGTTGATTACAGGTTTAATCTACAAGCAGCCATCACTCTGTCCAAAGCAATGACGATGCAGGTCACAGCCCAGGTAAATCTCTGCTACCAGGTGTTTTAAGCCCCTGGAAAGCAACCACAGCTGGATAGCTTCAGCTGGGGGAACCCAGATTCTGAAGCATGCAGCGTGGCATCTCCTAAGCCACTGCAGAAGACACATTATTGAGAAAACAGAAAAAGATAAACTTGTTTAGGAAGTTTTTTGTCTTCAATCTCTGAAAATAGTAGCAATAACCAGTGAATAGAGTATAAAAGCTAAACAAGCACTTGATATTCCCTAGTTCACACACACTTGCTAAAGCACCAGCTTGTTAACTTCCAACCCAAGGTATGGCCTGGTTCTTCAGCCTCACCATTGGACTGGTGAGGCCGAGAATCTGGCTCCAAAATAGCAGCAAGACACTTCGGACCTATTTATCATCAGTTTTATGTCAATATAACACCACGAAGTGGTATCACATGCACAGAAAAATGTAGTAAGGCAGCAATTATTCAGGCATTTTGAGGGAAAACCTGCAAGAACAGTGCAGAAGGTGCTGAATCCCGTCCCAGACACGCTCTCTGAAGCAGTGCTCTGCTCTGTTTGTGCGGGATACTGACAATTTGTCATCTGAACCTCTAGGTCCAAATCCTGTGAAAGGGCACAGCTCAAGTCTACAGCATTACTTGAGCAATTTCATTGGCTCTAAGGTCAGAAAGATGCCTTTATTTAATCTACCTCCCCACGTAACACAGAGGTGTTCAGCCAGAAATTCATAAAATAAGTGAATGGCAGGAAGAGCTAGAATGAATCTTAGACCATTCCTACAAAATATTTTGAATTTGAATTCTACTTGACAGCCTTCCTCCATTGCCAGATATGTAAAGAGCCACACCTGAATGCCACAAGAGAGTACTCAAGTGCTACTTCGTGCTATTCTGGTTACAGTTATCACTGAATCCATGCGGAAAAGCTCATCATAAAAATACTCTTTGGATAAAGGAATTCCTTTTTGAATGCAGAGGGGATTCAGTCCCATACGTACGTATGTGCATTATTTTTGTGCATTACTTAATTATATAAATTTACCCACATATTTAAGTGTTCTGCTGGATCAGAGCCATGATGAATGAATAGCTAATACTACAAATTAATAAGAGATATTAAAAAAGAGAGGGAAGGTGGCAAAAATTACAACGTAATGGAATTTTATATTCTGTGGTGAGAGGATTTCACAGTAGGAAGACAGCATGGGCCCCTTCACTGGATGACAGGCAAAGTTCTTTTTTAGCTCTTGTGAAGTCGGTTTAGCACCAAGTGTCGACAGTGACTACTGCTAGGGATGCACTCGATGTCTGGAGGTTCTGCTTCCTCCAGCAATGACAGCCTCAGAACACAGTGTTTGTTCAGCAGGTCTCAGTCCACATACCAGCCAACAACAACGCTGGAACTGACATTTCTAGGAAGCTAATGTGTTTCCCCTGCATACCTTTATTGGCTTAGTTTAGACTATTATAGCTTACTCGTAAGAAACTCTACTTCAGGAATCAATCAAAAACTGGCCAGAGCTTGGGTTTTCTTTCTTTCAGAGGACACTGACTTAATGATTTTATAGAAATTTATTTGCATTGCCAAAATAATCTATATTCAAAAATAGGAACAAATTTGTTTGAAAACTAAAGAAGTACATTTTGTTTTGCCTATAATTCTCAAAGAAAAAATAAAATTAAAATTGAAATTATGTAAAGAAGGCTTTTTCAGTATTTCCAAAGTTAACATCTTTCCTTCTACATCCCACTTTCTCAACCATTTAGAAAATATGAATGTTCTTAGAAGTTGAAGGGTCAGGATATCCTAAAAAATAGATGGTCTCCATTGCAACAAGCTCTGAATTCCCCTGAAAGCTCAGAAGCAGCACCACCTGCAGAAGTGTCACTTTTATCACTCTCATTCTTTAGCATCAGTGCCATTAGTTCCTGACAATCCTAATCTGCTCTCCCTTGGTTTTTGTACGGAACAGAAGCACACAAGGCATGAAATATAAGAGATCGGGATAGACAATTAATATTCACTCTTTTACAATTCCCTAAATGCTCTGTTTCTGAGGTATTTGAAAAGATTGTCACTCTTCACTTCTCCCTGTAATGATTAAAATGGGGAAGTGATAAAAATGGTTGAGTGCTGGGCTGCAATTACACTTTGTCCCACTACTTTGCCGATTTTTGCCATGGCAGAAAATTCTTGGTGCAACAAGCATTTGAGACTGGAGCAAAAGGAAATATTTTTATCATCTATTCTGATCTCCTATAGCAAATATATATACATATATATATATATATATATATAAATCAAACACCTTTGAGCCAAGGAAATTTATTTCTTGAGATAAGGAGTCGAGAAACCAACATTTCAGAGAGTGTCTGCTGACTTAGGACATGTCATATCTGGTGGCTGCATAAGTGGAAAAAACATTCTCAGGCTTAACCCAAAAAAAGCTGTTAATACGGACAGAATAGTAGGAAGTGATCAAAAAATGTTTGGGGTAGAAAAATCTGAGTTTCCAGACACAAAGAGTAAGAATTGTTACAAACTACATACATGAACTGAGGCATTCTGAAATAAGCAGCCCCATGGGTAGTTCCCATGTGCTGGTCAAGAGGACCTAGGTGATGACAAAAGGCAGCTGGTGAAGGCAGAGAGGGAAATCTACTCTTCCCAGGACAACTAAATGGATGCCAAGGAGAGTAATGCCTTTATTTTCAAGGACTTGGTTCCATATAATGTTTGATCAATATACATATTCTAAATTGAAAAATTAAATCAGGAATAACTCTGTTCAGAAATATGTAGAAGCTCTGCTCTTTCCTATTTATTTTCACACAAGTTCTCTACTCAGCAAAATCCAAACCAGATTATCACCGAGTCCTCTTTTTAATTACCTGCACTTCTAAGACTTCCCCTGCAGGGCACAACACAGCCTTGACTTCCTAGTGTCCAACTGAAATAATTTTCTGCCCTTCGAGACATCATTAGTACCTCATGAGCATGGCACTACAAAGCCTCCAGAGCAAGAAATGAAATGCCAAGCACCTTTGATTAGAAAGTCTCAGCATCTCCTGGGGAGAGAACATACTACAGTAATTTGGAATAAGCAAAGGCCACACCACGTCCTGTGAGTCCACACTTGCCGGTAACTTCTGCTCTTAGCTCTTCACCTGGAAGGCCAACGGACAGACAAACTCACCCTTTGCCTTCACAGGAGCTTCCAGTGAAGCTGAGGAAAGGAAAAGCAGCCATGTGTGGGACAAACCACACAACCAGGACCTCCAGGCCTGTCCCACAAGCCTGCCCAGCACCAGGCAGCCGGAGAGGCAGAAGTGTGGCAGAAACGAGAGGGTCTGAGCCAGCCCTCCCTTCCCAGCTGTCCTGGGTGTCAGGGTGCTCAGGGCCTCAGCAGTGCCAAGAGTGCAGGTAGAGCCTTCTGGCTGGCACCACGGTGGGCAGGCTGCTCGCAGCCCTCTGGAGGGGCTCCTCTGCTCTCTCCTGCAGCAGGTGGGAGCGGCACCAGCCTGAACTCTGCTGCCTCTGGCTGCAAGGGACCCGCCAGGTCCCAGACACCAGACCAGGCCATTAGCTCTGCCTCGGGACTGTCCCACTGAAGTTGAACTAGACTGGCACGCAATTCTGAAGGACAGCCAAACTTCCTGTCAAGCTATAACCAGCTGTTTTCTTCTTCAGGAAAGTATGGATTTGGTGCTAGTAACAGCCACCCAAATAACGTTGCAGAAATATGCACATATCTGCTCTGGTATGTGTGTATCATTCCTACATCTTAATTTTACTACAAACCAAGACTGAAGTTTTTTACTTCAAGCATTACAGTATCCTATATACTTGGTGAAGAATGACTACATCCCATCAAGTGAAAATTAATGCACATTTTGACAGGATAAAGATGTTACAACTCAACATTTGCAAACATTACCTGATGCATAACTCTTGTATGGCTTGACACGTTATTAACAGTACTTTAAAACTTAAGTTAGTTTTTAATTTAATGATTACGCCTGAAAATAGCCCCTTTCAAATTCAGTTGCAGTAATGTCTTTAAAAGCAAGCTTTAAACTTAATTTGCTGCACATACAATTATCCAAATAAGTTGCATAGTTTAAATAAGTTCAGTTGTGCTTTGTAGCAGAACTCACAGTAATTACTCATCTCTTAAAAATACAATTTGCGGATATGAAGCTGACAATACATTTAAGCATTTTTCTGAGTCTAGACATCAACAGTATGAGTTTTTGTCACTCTTCCACTGACTTCTGCTGTTCATAACACCTCAACTTTACAATGATATTAGATCAGAGCATGGACACTTAATGGACACATCTGAAATAATTACAAACACAATTCTTAGAACTCTATTGTCAGGAGGGGAGAAATAAGAACTCGGGTTGGTTTGAGGTATCCAGCCCTCAGGAACATATTATGGTTGTTTGCATCAAGCTTTGTTGGTTTTATCATGTGTTACATTTAGATTAAAAATAGAAGGCACGGGTGTTTTACAAGGCGCCGTAATTAAGTCAACCAACAAAACTAAATATTACATTACCAAGCCAGGGGTCTATATCTCAACAGTGACTTCTTCCAATGCATTTTCATTTGAGGAATTTATTGCTTCTGAAAAAGGGCCAGGGTATGTCTGTGCTAAGCAGTTCATTCCTTGTGCCACACTGATGTCTCCCCGGGAACTGAAGGTAGGGCAGGATCTAGTCCGTGCATAGTTTTGTTGGGGTCCAGCTTGTCCAACCATCTCACTCACAGTGTTCACCGGCGAAGCCCTCCAACTCTGTCTCTGCAGTTGTTCTTCTTTACACTTTATGGAATACCAGGCCAGGAAAATAAAAAAGAATCCCACGAACTTGAGAGCAGCTGCCAACCCGAAGTAGACAAAACGAAACGAGGTGACATCGTATTCCCAGCAAGATCCTTGTACGCCACAATCCTGTTGCCAAAGCATGCACGTGGTGTCAATAACAGCCCCAAAATAAATTGGAGTGGGAATGTAAGCTGAAACAAAAATAGCAAGAGAAATAATATGTGTTAGCATATAGTGGAAAACTTCTAAAGAAACTATATGCCTCAGCCAAAGAGTGTAGGTTGAACATTTTTGAGATTTCTACACTGCTGCTCTCACATGAAATCCAAAACATGGAAAACTGGTCAGCCAATCTTCCCACCAACACTATTTATCCCCCACATGAAACCTACCACAAATGGAGAGAATTCAAACAAAGAAGCCAAGGAAGCAGCACCTTACAACAGGTATTTCAATCTGCCGTTCCCAGACAGCTCTTCTTGAGCTGTCCCCCCCCTCCAAAAATAATCCAATTTTGCTCTCAGGAAGTAAAATATGAGAGAAGGTGAAATACATTATCTCCATAGCATCACCTGTTGAACATCTCTTGCCCATGAGCTGGGCAATGTGCTGTTTTAGAGAGAAAAAACAGCAAAGAACACAAAATATCTTTGAAGATAGATGTAAGTGGTAAGACCACTAAGATTGTAAATTTCCTTTTGTGGGAATCCAGAGTGCAGAGAATATTTCTCTGCCTGTTTTGAAGGGTTCTACCCCCCTGGACAACACAGTTTTTGACCTTCGTCCATGGAGAAAACTGCCAGCTCTCTGGGAAGAATTAGAATCCACACTGGTGTGAACTAGGTGATAGAATATTATGTAAGACTGTCACAAGGTGAAGAATTTAGAGGTTTTGGGTTTGTTAATATAGTAAATAGATCAAAAGTAAAAACTCCAAGATGGAGGATAGTTATTGTTTTCTAGCCCTCCTTCTTCTTTTAGTGCTCCATATTCTGCGGCACAAGTAGTTTAGGATGATTGGATAAAGAATTCTGCAGTTTCTGTCTACGTGACAAAGTGATCTATTGAATATTGGTGGAAAAAGGAAAATATCTTTCGTTTTAAGTTTTCATTGGGTAATTGACCTTTAAAAAGGCTGTACAATCTTGATAATTCGGCTTTTCTTGCATTCTCTGCTTTGTGCTATGTCTGGGTCACATTAGTAGTGCTATCTCTCTGATAAGACTTAAATAAATGACTATCTGAAAGCAGTGAATGCTGAAGGTCCCGTTCATCTCTCAGACTACTGGTAAAGACTCTGCGGTCTCCCCCATCAGGGGAGACATAATTTAAGGCACGGAAAGTGTCACCTTTTGAACAGAACTTCCTAAGAAACAGACTAACTTCTAAGGCAGCTAAAAATGCAGCCCAGTCCACTGAATGCTCCTGCTTTCTCCAGAAATACACCACCTTTAAGGTGAGATTGAAACACCCTTCCTCAAACAAAACTTGAAGATGCAGCTCTATGGGCTTCTCTTGTTCTTTTACAATAGACCTTGCTTGCTCTAGTCATATATTTCATAGTAGCTGAGCACCTGGAGTGTTCTTTATGGGCAGGATTTTAGAAATTCAAGAGCTTGAAAGAGACTGCTTTGAAAAATAAAGACTTTTAACACGTATCCTTTTTTGCTTTGGAACACTTGAAAGACATTAAGTAACAAATGCTTATCTTAAAAATTAAAAAAACTATTGTTATTGCTGAAAGCAAAAAAATCTGTTTATGAAAGTGAAAAAATCCTTATAAAATAATATTTAGTAACTATTAATTTTTAAATACAACTTGAAACTGTAAAAATTTATCTTTCTGGGACAACAATGCTGTTCTAGAAAGTCAGTAACGAAAAGAAGTAAATTCACCACAATTTCAGCTGCAATGTTTCCAGAAGCTATTCATTTTAGGTTCCTAATACAGTTAGTCGAGCAATTAGTTGCATATTTATGGAATTTTAATTATTTTATGGTGCATTTAAGCTGAACATGGCCTTTATGGAAATGCTGAGCTACTGTAAGACTTACCAAGAGTTCTTAATAAAACAAACTGCATTCCTAGTGCAAAGGGCCGCTCCCCGTCTTCTACAGACCTAGCAGGTGAACAGAAAACACCAGTGAAGAAACAGTCATAACCCATAATCATCCTGGTATGTTCTGGCTCTACCTCACGGCTTTTTTCTGAGCTATAGAAAATCTTTATCTAAATTTCTTCTCTTTAGCTTCTACTCCTATTGCTAGGAAAAAATACAGCCAGCCTCTCCTGAACCTGTTTAATCAAAATCTCAGTCGCGGCCTTTTGATCTTTCTTTACCTGTGTAAGGCTTGAAGAATTTGATCCAAACCCGTTGAGGAAATTTAGAGAATCTACACAAAATGTTTATGGCTTCCCATGATAGCTTTCTATTATTTCATATGCCTTAATTTATTTTTCTTAACATTTTTGAGGTAAATTAGAATTAATAGATAACTAAATTGCTGAAAGCTGGACTCAGTTTCTGAATTTGACAGATCTTTTTTGTACCATAAGCATTCTGGAGTTACTTTAGGAAAAATATCAGTACAAACATCCGAACAGTCTCTTTAAATACCTTTTCAATTCAAGTAATACAAGATCCCTTCCAGTGGTTTCAAAGGAAAAATGTCAAGCTTACAAAGACTAAATACAAAGTAACACGATTCCACACTGCAACTACAATTTTAGTAAACTACAAATTACCTACTGCTTTTAAAATATTTTTAATTCTAAATCTAAAGGTCTGAAGACAGACAGCTTCTAATGACATTGAAATACACCATAAAAACACACAAGAAGCCTGCAGTCAAAGAGATGCAGCTGTAAAATCAAGTTTTGAAGTTGAGAAATTGGAGAACCATCTTGGGCCACAGACCTTCAACCAATGCACAAAGCACAGTACAGGAATTGGGACAGCAGGTGTCACTGTCCATGTGTGTGGACCACCAATTACTGAACATTACAAAATCCTGTTGGAGATGTCCCTTATGTACCTCACTGTTGTGAGATTCACTGCGATATTGATCATCACTTGCCTTTGCATAATTGCAATGCAAGGGCAACATTTTTTTATTATTATTATTTTACATGTGGGAAATTCAGAGACAGAAGGAATAAAGTCAGAAGTCTCTGAATTATAATGGTGCTGTGCACACAATAGTTGAGGTAAGACTGAGCAGCTGGAATTCTGATGTGCCAGCCCCAAGGGCCTGACTTCAATGTCCTAACAGTGATCCTTACACCCATTCTGTGGACTTTTTGTAAAGCAAACTGGAAGACAAAATTCCACAGTGTGACACAGCACAGTCTTTCATGTGTCAGCAGCAGGCTCCTGCATAAACCTCAGCCACCTGAGCTGAGAAAATGATAGCACGAGAGTGCTTGTCTTTGGAGAAGGTGAAACAAAGATTCCTGCCAGAGGGTTTCTCAGCTGTGCTCATGACTGAGCCTAAGGATACCAAAGCTAAGTCCTGACCTGCCTCATGTTTTCCAAGGTTCCATGACCTATTACAAAGATTTGCCATTATTATTATTTTTATAGGGGGCTAGATTTGTTCCTGAATATCAGAGAGAAGCTCTAAAGACAACACTACCAGAAGAAAATCCCACTTGGCTGGGAGGACCATTCTCACAGAAATAAAAGGCCCAAGACTGGTTTTAAAAAAAAAGCCCAATTTGAAGACAGATTTTACATAAAACCAGGACAAAAGATGCTCTATGTTAGCAATTAATGCAGCTAAACAGCTAGTGCTGAGACCTGACGCATACCACAAGCATTTCAAGCATTTGTAGGAATTTACTTCAGATCAGCTCTAACCTGGTCTCATGGACAGGATGCCCTTTTGCATCTGGATCATTTTGGGTGTGCTTCTGAAGAGTACCTCAAACACTGGAAGAGGCTTCCTAGAGAGGCAGTCGATGCCCCATGCCTGCCAGTGTTTGGACAATGCCCTCACTAACAGGTTTTCATTTCTGCTCAGTCCTGCGGCGGTCAGGCAGTTGGACTGGATGATCAGAGAGAGTATTTACCAGAGCATGTAGGGACAGGACAAGGGGCAATGGCTTCAAACTGAAATAGAGTAGGTTTAGATTAGATATTAGGAGAAAATTCTTCACTGTGAGGGCAGTGAGGCACTGGAACAGGTTGCCCAGAGAAGTGGTGGATGCCCCATCCCTCGGAGAGTTCAAGGTCAGGCTGGATGGAGCTCTGAGCAACCTGGTCTAGGAAAGGTGTCCCTGTCCACAACAGTAGGACTATTTTATTCTATTTTTTCTATCTTCCAGCTCATCTTCATCTGAAAAGAACTTACTTCTTGAACTCTGAGCTCTTCAGCTTCAGATCCCAAACCAAACAGACATCTTTAAACCATTCTTTGTCCTCCTATTACCAGCAGAACCAATGCTTAGGGGTATGCTTTGTAAATTCTAGTAAATAATTATATAATTTTCCTCTAATTCGTCCTTCTCTTTCAACAGTAGCAACATAGATTATACAAATACAAATTTATTTTAGCAGTAGACCATATAATAATTTTTCAGCTCATTTTTCTTTAAAACTCAGCAGAACTTCACTTACACAGATGAACACAGATGTTACAGGGAATGATTATGTTTATCAAACTAGATGGCAGAGATGGGAAAAGCCAATCCAAAAATATGAATGCTTTTTTTCAAATTGACAAATAAATGCCACTGCCTTTTTCCTACAAAGGTTGTGTTGTTATATATCCTTACACAGCAAAACCACCACTACCACAGTACCAGTTCAAAATTCTTGTGAAAATAAAAAAGGAAGACTCAAAACCAGGCATGTGGCAGGAATGAGAAATTTTAAGAATGAGAAAAGGATAATTTTAAATGCTAACTTTTTTCATTTGATTTGAAAATCCAAACCATTGCTCTAAGAAGGTTGAAAATTTTTCAGGAGTAATAATTTTCTTCCATGATGTTTTGCTTGTTTTCTCTTTATAGCACCTGGAATTCAGTGTGCACTTCATGCTTCCTAAAGTGGATTATCATATTACATATTCTAAATACAAACAAGTTTCACCCAATCCCTGTCAGCCCTATTCTATTCACTTTTTATGACACACAAGGCACTGGTGATAGCAGGCACGGCAAAAATACTTACAACACATAAATGAGCTCTCACCTGAGTGTTACTATGACTGCTGATGGCTGGGCACATGCTGTTATAAGGGTTACAATGAAGAGGAATATGAGGAAGGGGATGAGCGTGTTGCAGGTTCGATCACACTTCCCAGACACAGCGTAGCCGTTCTCATTCAGGTAGGTTTTGACAATCACCAGCCGGAGCTGACTGCGCTGGCCCACTGTCGGTGGAGTGATCACCTGGCGGCTCTGCACACAGGCACATTCTGTGTAATTTCTGACCTAGGAGAGCAAAAAACAACATTTCCACGTGAAAAATATGTGTAAAAAAGACATTACACAGAGACATCATACAACAGTCCCGTGGTACTTCTCAACTGAGAATCATCTGCCTTGAGCATCGTTACCCCAAGCACAAGCAAAGTTATGTCTCCAAGTAATTTTAAAGCTGGCCAGGGCTCTCTGTGATGAAGTTGCCTTTCCATTGCTTTATTTAGTCTGAGTTTAAAAAAAAATCTGAAATATATTGACAAAATATATATTTGGGAAATATTGACAAAACAATTCAATCACTTCTGACAGGGAGGCTAGAGAAAAATATTGTTTCTATTGTACTACAAAAAATGTGAGGAAACACTCTTCAGGCAGCAGTGACAATGCCATACTCTGAAATTTAGCAAGCTGCTGACTTTCACAATCAGGCAGTGCCTTCTGCCATGCTAATGGAAGGCTACCAGATCTGGTCAAAGAGCAACAAGCTGTACTTCACACTTGAAGCTCAGGACCTTCTACCTGGATGTGGATGTGGACAGGAAGAAAAACAGAGAAAAAAGGGAAAGCAGAGACTAAAACAGTGAGACTGGAGAACATGAGAGATTCCCAAATGGACAAAGAGAATGAAATTAAGATGAAGAGACTGAATAAAGAAGTAGCATTTCACAGGCAAAGGGGACTGTGATTTGAGCAAGGTGAGGAAGAGCTAGATGAGAAATAGCCTTCTTTCACATTTATGCTACTTCTATTTTCATCTAATCTAATGGCAAAGGGGTGTGCAGCAGATCAGAATATTCCAGTGCTACAGAAGAAGGTCAGGACATATGTGATGCTACAGGAAGTTTTTTGTTTCAATTTTTGCACTCATCAAACCTTAGACCACACGTGCACAGAAGATACAAAATCATGTCAAGATTGTAAATTTAAGCACTTAGACATCAGAACATATCCAAATCATAGCTGTTTGTCAATTTTAATGTAAACCTTTATATGCATCCATGCCATCATGTAGCCTCGTACTTTTTTCCCTATGGGACTTAGCTGATCATCATAATAATGTATCTATTTATCCAGTATTTTACCTCCCATTTTCAAAATGTGACTTCAGGTACTTTTTTCCTCAGACTAAAAATATTCCACTACAAAGATGGAATGACTCATACTTCATTTGGACTTTTCTACAGCACTCACTATTATACTTAACTCTTTCAAAAAGGAGTCATTTATCTTCAAAACAGTTAAGAGGTATTGATGTTATCTCTATTTTGCAGTTAAGTAACTGAAACAGATCAAAAATTTCACAAACATGGATGACTAAATTGAGACAACTAGAATCCTTTTTTTGGGAACATTTTCCATTATACCCAACTAAATATATTCTAAATATAACTTTTCATGCCTTCAAATACAGATTTAGGCAGTGCATCTACAAGTGACACTTCTGGTTATTGCTCATGTTCATCATCCAGAACATGAAGAATACAAGACTAATGACCAACTGGAGAAGTTCTGCTCAAGGGACTTGCCCAACATCGCTTAGAAACAAAGCCAATGACAGATTCTGGTTTCCGAAGGCAGCACTCCACTCTAATATCACATGAGTATCTGATTTCTTTCTACAGTATCTCACCCTAAACTCCTTATTGCTTCCAAATGAAAATGCCAAATAGGCATCCTACAGAAATTAGTCCTCTTTACTACACAATCTTGGTTCATCACCAGCGAAACCAAGTCAGTGTATTAAATGAGACAGACATAGCATGACAGAAATGTTAAGAGTAGAGGAATGGACAAATATATAAATAAATAAAAATAAATAAATAGATGAATAAATAGATAAATAAATAGATAAATATATATATATATAAAACAGGTATGAACTGTCCACTGGTGTCCTTTCCTCTTAATTCGAACTTTTAAACAGTTAATTTTGAAAACACTCTATGTCATAAATCCAAATATTATACTTAAGCAACATTTTGTGTGTTACACAGTGGCACTAACCTACATTTGTTGTTTTTAAAAGTACCCTACAAAAGGGTTATTTAATCAAAAAAATGCCTTTTCGAAGCGATGTCAGCCCTATTCTATTCAGCATTAGCAACTGAGTTAAAACTTCAGGCCATGAAGCATCTTGTCTTAAATCATAAGATGCAACAGTATGTTTCAAAATCTGTAGTGAAGAGCACACATTTCCAGAGTATTTCCCTACTAAATAAATTAAGAGTGCCAGTTCAATATCAAGTGAAATGCAACAAAATCAAGCCTATGTGTCAATCCAGGAAAGCACAAATTAGATTATATAGACAGTGAAATTTAACCACAGGCTCACACTGCAGGCTTTCCAAAGGGTCAAAACAATTTTCTACAAAAAACCAGCAAGATAATCTAAAAATTAAAAAAAAAAATTAAAGGAAACTAATCTGTTCTCAGTGGCATCTATGTATGAACATGCTTTTTCAGACCATTATCCAGGTGACTTGAGAAAACACAGTGCTGGACCCAACATCCTCCTGCTTCACAGGCTGGCTCAGGACTGCAAATCAGGAGACAAGTAAGCTCTCTGGAAAGCACAATCAAGCCCTAAGAAAATCAACGTTTACATTACTTCTTGGCTTTCTTAATTATCCTTTTTTGAAGGACAGTTCCGTAACAGAAGAATTTAAGAGTTCATTTTTTAAATGAAATTAACATGACCATAACGGTCTGTTGATACTTAAGGCAGATTCTACTTTTCAACTGTCTTCTTGTGCCCAGTCTGGAAACTGCCAAATTTCCATGGTTCGGTTTTACCAGCAGGATGTCCTTCTCTAGTTCAGCATAACTGGAATGCTGGGTTGTAACAAGCAAAGTATTTCCAAGAAAGAAAGTGGATTATTAACATCTTTTAAGTTTTGGTAACTTGAGTTTGATGACAACCTTCATTTAGCCTGGAAGAGGTTTAGCAAAGGGCCATGGGACTGGTTGAACTGTTTTACAAGAGCAGAATACACGGGCAGTCTTTACCTAGCCAGGCAAACCACAGACCTATCAGTGCACTGGTGCAGGTGCAAGACCTACTTGGGCAAAATGATGAGGCTGACACAAACACCAATGACTTTAGAACAGGTCCTAACTAAATTTTTTAAACAAGAGTTGAAAACACTTCCAACTACCTGAAGAATTAAGCTTTTCCTTCAGTTCAGAGAGGGAGTCACAAAAAGCCCCAGACTGCTCTAAAACGTAAGACTGAGCTTGGAGAAAGACAGTTTGACATGGCTGCCTATGTTGGCAGAAAGCTGAATTAGTTGACACTGACTCAAGGTACCCCCTCCAAGCTCTGTAGGAACAGCAGGCATGCAGGCCACTGCCACCAAGGTCTTCAGGGTCTGTACTGGAAACACCAGCCCTGCCTATCTCATGGCATTTTGCACTCACTCAGCTGGAGGATTCACTTAGTACAAATGAACTTGTGCCTCAAAAATTGGGACATAACTAAAGGAAGCGGGTTGGGACCATGCAATAATAGCATTGCCAGCCTTTCAAAACATGGAAAGTCTCAGAGATGAATGTGTCAGCTGTAGAGAACTTCTCTGAAGCTTAGAAGAGGGATTCTTTAGCTAGGAATAGAGAAGTCTTCGATCTGCACCAGTCCCAAGGGGCTACTCAGGAGTTGTGTGTGGATGGTGGGTGAAGCACTTACCCCTGTGCTGTGGTTTCCACCACTGATGCAGCCAGCTAGGCAAGGATTAAAATATGTTATTCCATCTGATCCACAGACAGGCTCGTACTCATGAATCTTACATCCACAGTTAACATTACAGCTTCCAGTCAGATTCCTGTGGGCCATGGCAAGAGTGGGACTGAAGAAAGGAAAAAGAACATGCTAGTAGAGCACGCACAGATATCCATACCCTCCTGTACAGAGGGAGCAAGCATCCTACTCATTAACTCTGGAACTGAGAGTTGATTATTAGACAAAGACTGCGTTAGCTTTAGGTTATGTATGTGACTTAAACAATATAGAAGAACATCCAAGTCATCCTTGCCATCAATTTTTATCAAACATGATAAAAGACATAATACCAAAGTTTAAAATTTGTATCATATTTGGCTAGGTAATAGGTGTATTTCCCCTGAGTTTTTTTCCTCTATGAGGTAAGACACCACTATTTTATATGCCTATTCTAAGCTGAAGTAATTTCTTGCTGATTACTAATGAAAGACTCAGTGACAAGATGTAAAGATCCAGTGAATTAATGTGAACTAACAGGCATCTCTTCCCACATATCAACAACTGTTCAGAAAACTTAATGCTTGTATTACTTATACGAATATGTGAAATCTACAGGAAGCTCTCTAGATGTGGAAGACTGCTGTGCTTTTACTAAATGTCTGTAAATGAACCACCACTCTGCTTTCCTAGACCATTCCCCAAAATGTGGCCAAAGCCCAAATCACTTATCGATTTGGACATATTTCAAATGCTTCCTTCCCATCCCTGAGTCAAGGCAGCTTAAACACCTGTGTACCTACATGGCTCCCTAAAACTATACAAATCTGTGCTTGGTTTTGGAGAGCTCTGGCCAAAATGCAAACAGTAGCTTACTTCACTTCAGTAGTCCTTGAGAACTGGTAACTATACTAATGTCTGAGAATTATACTGGAATGCACAACCACTCCACACCGGGCACTACAGTGTAATATTGAATTAACTGTTCTGCCTTGTTTGCCCTCTTCCCAGTATTGCTCAATGGGCACTGCTGTTTAAAACTACCTCAAGTACCTCTGCTCTAAGCAGATCAGTAGATATCCAGGGAATTTCAGCACCTCCTCAGCCAGGCAGGAGCTGAACGGAATCTGGATTGGGTTTGTGGCTGCATCCTCAAGATCCTGTACACATGCTCATAGACTGCCATGGCTGCAGAGCCTCACAAGGACTGCTGTTGGCTTGTCTTCATATCTGTGATGCATAGGCAAGGCCAGTGTGAAGATAAACAACTACCAGTAGACTTACTGCATACCAGCTACCCCAGGGACCACAAGGGATGTTCTTCTGCTTCCATCTTCTACCCCTGACTAAACCAGAGGCTCGGCTCAGGAGCCATTCTGCACACAGTCACTGCCACCCCTGCTGTGTGACACCTCACCTCCTGTCGCCAGTGACACTCAGTAGCACGACTGCTGCTCAGAGCATTCCACTTGACTGGTATTCTCGTATCTATACACCACTATTTGCTTTTGCTGAATACACTTGTCTTCCCAGCTGTGCACTTTTGCAGACAGTTAGATATTAGTAAGTAGCTTTCAAATATTTATTGATTGTCTATTGATCACACAAATCAGGTTCACAAATTTAGCTCTTAGAGCTACTTTACACTTTATGGTCTAGTTGGATGCTAACCAAAGCCTTTCTGAGTGTTTTGTTTCTTGCTCCATAAACAAACAAGGTACACTTTTACAAACAAGTTGCAGCTTGAGCAGGAAGTTAAATATCCAGGACTGGTAGTGGTTCTGTCACCTTCTCAGCTATCAGCTGAAATTTGTCATATTATATCCTGCTGGATTTCAATAATCAGTATGCAACAACACATCATATAGCAATGGGCAGACTTTTCCAGTAATCTCTCAACAGAACTTTTTCTCCAATGGAAAAAACACCAAATCATCAAAAACATTCCTCAAGAACATACAGATTTCAGCAGCACAGTGACAAAAGTTTTTCACACCAACAGGAGAGGCAGCATTTTTGGAGTTCTAAGAAATCCTAGTCCGCCTGCTGAGCTGGATGTCCCAGATGCCAGAATACTTGGCATAAGAAGAGACCCCATGACCTGCCTGGGAGGCCCTCGTGCCCATGTTCCTGTCGACAACAATAATCTGCCACACTGCACAGGACCAGGTCCAGGGACAGCCCAGACTGCCAGGAAAGGCACAGCTCGAGTTCCACTCTCCAACCTCTCCCACCCTGCAGCACACATTCTTCTGACCTCTTATCCCTCCCCCACCTAAAACCCTTCTCAGCAACAGATGGGTAGGGTTGTTCCACAGGCAGGAGAACTTGCTTCCCATCTCACTCTGCTTATGTAGCTAACTCCCTTCAGCTGCACTGCTGAACATTACCATGACACAGAGGTTAGGAAATCAGCCTAAAAAAAAAAGGTGAATGAAATCAGGCATGCAAGAAATGAGAAGCATGAAACTGGAAACTGAACTGAGACCACTGGGATAATTTAATCTCAGGGGCATTTTTTTGTTTGTCGTGGAAGAAGACTTAAGTTTACAGACACATAAAGCAAACGTGCTCAAATTAATAACAAGTTACTGCAAGCTCCCTGTCCAGCTTTCGCCACCTTTTGCCCTCAGCATATCACTGTAAGGCTTATTTGGGCAATTTCTTTTTCTTGCTTAGAGCAAATATCTTGCACACAGAGAGGTTTGGGTTTTTTCATCATTTCAAGAACATGTAATACACAAAATCATCTATTAACTGCATTTCCAGAAGTTCATTACCAGACAGTTGTAAAGAGGCTGATGCTTTCCTCTTCATTACCTTCACTGTTCACTCATTGTTCACTCCTCTTTCAGTGGTGGAAAACAAATGAAGGATGAAGGAGTTTCAGGTGTTGGGGACATGACATCTCTACTAACACGTGTCTATGTAACACCATTTTCATCATATGGGATCAACCATACAGCACATACTATAACAGATTTCTTGAACACTTCTTTCAGGAAGGAATAATTTTTTCTTGAAGGTGTGTATTTTTCCAGAAGTAAGCTGAACCAAAGCACTCTACTAATCCTGCCTTCTGGCACTGGAAGGCTGCCTACTCTCCACAAAGGAAAACAGAGCATTTATCCCCGAATTACAGCACAGCACATCACAGATTTACCTGCATCTGTCATTAAGAGCAGGTTCTTAGGGAAATTGCACCACAGCTAGTACATCCTGCTCATGAGCTGATCTGTGGGAAAAGCAGCCTAGTTTCAATGCAGCAGCTGCTGTAGAAACATGGGATGTCTGAGAAAGAGCTGCTCTGCTTGTTTCAGCAGGTGCAGATGCTGCCAACTTGCAAAACTGCTGCACCTGAGCTGCCAAGGACACCAGTCATGCACAACCACACTAACAGAAACCAGCCCCAAATGACAGCACTTCCTGAACTATTCTTTCAATTACAAACAATGATGCTGCTGCTTCCACTAATAAGATTCAACTAACTGCAAGTTTGCTAAACGTATGCTGGGACAAAACCCAGAACCCCATCTGACAAATTGCATTTGTTCACTTCTCAGGGAGACTGTTCTGTGTCTCCATGACACAATGCTAGTAAAGCTGATAAACAGAAGACCTTTATTAGATGTGACTAACAATGAAAAGGACTCTAGTTTGTAACATTTTTTTCTAAATCCTGTTTTCCTCTCCAACTATTACTCCAAGGAAGGTTTGTGGTATAGGAGTAAAGTGAGAAAAGGGAAAATATGAGATTTATTGCCTGGAGTTTTTAGAGCTGTGACCTGTTATTTCACATACGCCTAGACTGAAACATCACTGCACTGGCAGTCAGTGAACATATACTGGGGGGAAAAAAAGTGGACCCTCTTCCCACAAGGCTACAATTTAAATTAAATGCAGCTAAAATTTAAAAAAAAAAAGTCTGACTATATTTTGGTAACATCTAAACAAATAATTGATATCGCACATGGTTTTATTTGTATCACTGTAGTAACCTACAGGACCGAGGAAATACAAAGGGAAGGAGATAACCTCACCACATAATTTCTATAATCTTAATATTGGGCTATATGATAAAAAGGATTATCTTAATTTGATAGCAATACTTTTGGTTTGGTATTGAAGGACATTCTGGATGGCAGAGATCTGCAGTCTCCTTGTTGGCAAGCAGCTGGAATTGCAGCAATGATGCAATTTTTGTGTAGCTGTCAAACAAGGGACCCTCTCACTATGTTAGCTGGATTCCTTCTTTGTTGTTATTGTTCTGACCCAATTAGTCACTGCTTTCAAGTTAAGGGATCCCACTGGCTGATTGGACTGCAAGAGATACAAGAATAATAGAAACTCAAACTGGTGGTACAAGAGGAAGAATATAAATATTCTTTTATGTAAAATACCTCAGTAAGTCAATTGCATGCTTTAACTAAACTTTATTGCACCAAAACAACACAAAGCGATCGAAAAGGGTCTGTTTTAATTCATTACATATCAGAAATGTGAGAGAGGGAACTGAACTAATCCAGGAATCTGTCACTAGGAGTAAGCTCACCACAGAGCCTGTTTAGCTGCCTTATACCACAATACATGCAAGAGACAGGTCTGAAAAAAAACAAAGCAGCTGATCTCTGCTATTTCCCTTTTGTTCAGTACTGGTGAGGCCACACCTGCAGTGCTGGGTTCAGTTCTGGGCTCCCCAGTGAAAGAGAGACATAGACATACCAGAGAGAGACTGGGTCTCTCTCTGGTCCACTAAGGTGATGAAATGACTGGAGCATCTCTCTTCTAAGGAAAAGCTGAGAGCTGAGACTGTTCAGCCTGGAAAATGCTCAGGGGGATTTCATCAATGCCTATAAACAACTGAAGGGATGATGCAAAGAGGATGGAGCCAGGCTCTTTTCAGTGGCATCCAGCGCCAGGAACAGAGGCAATGGGCACACACTGAAACACAGGAGGTTCCCTATAAACACCAGGAAACAGTTTTCACTGTGAAGGTGAGTGAGTGGTGACACAGGTTGCCCAGGGAGGCTGTGGAGTTTCCCTCCTTAGAAATATTTAAAAGTCATCTGGACAAGAAGACAATTCACTGATTCAAGGCTTCCCACCTGGGTGCTGTTATGGTGCAAGAGAAAGGATGCCATATTGTGGTTTGACATAAAGCTCCTAACACTGCAATTCAAATATCAAACGTGCCCTCAGAACAAGGCTGGGGCATGGAACAATAGGTTCTAAAATGCTGAGATGTATAACACAGAGGTGCCCTTGATCTTCCTGATAACAGAAATGCTGATCACATGCCAGCAACAGCAAAACTGCTTGCGCCCAACATAAAACAGCAGAAAATCCTTTCTAATATATTCTAATCTGTGCATGCCTCCAGGTCCCATCCACTTCCTCATAGCCAGTACAGTTAGAAAAATACTGAGTTATGAAACATACTGGATTATGAAATGTCATTGCCTACTTTTCTGAGTATGGGTATGCACATACTTCTGTATTAACTGAAACCCAGTTCATCCCTCTCCTTTGTAGTGGTTTATGGGTCAGTTCACCAAACTAAAAACTGTATGTTTCAATGTATAAAAAACAAACAGTAGAAATGAACGTATTAGTCCAGAAATTATCCTGCAGGGTATGTCTACACTGCCCACTGCAGCTGAGATCTCTGGGTTGCTGCCAGTGCAGGTAGTTCAGCTATCAGACCTGGCATTGCCATGCTAAGGTAGAGCATCATGCAACACATTTATCCTGAACCAGGCAGCTGTACTGCTTTCCCTATCCAATCTTGCCCATTGAACTGGCTTTGATGTCCCTATGCTGCACTACATTCAAAGCAGAGAACGAAGAATGTGGTTTATTAAATCTCAAAATGAAAGTATGCTTTTTTATTCCATGACCAACAACATTCTTTGATGGCTGAGTTAAAGAGTTGCCTACTAAGTAAGTGATTTGAAGCTGTCATATGACTGACCATGAGGATTAAGAGAATATTTATCATGTCAGATATTCAAGATTAATTTATGTGTAGTGCTGCATTTTTACTATCATTTTGCTAATAAATGTGGATTTGATCTCTGTGTTAAAAAAATCTGGCTTAACCATGCTTTGTAACATGCTGCTAATTCTCAACTTCTGATGACATTGCAGTCAATATGATTTTTATACTGATTTCAAAGAGTTTACATACATCAACAGTTGTGAGAATTTTGCCATTACTATTTCTCACCTCTTTTCTCAATAAGAACAATTAGATGAAGATGGTAAGGAAGTAATGATACTGCAGATTTGCACAACAGCTGTGAATTGATGCCTATTTCAATTCATGCTATGTATTTACTGAAAAGGTTATTACTTACAAAAAAAACCCAGTAGATATTCTTACAATTCCAACATGAAGGCTACGTGTTCCATGGAATAGTATGCCTTGTCTTCAGTTTAGAAATCGATGTAAATCAAATGGAACTTTTTCCCCAAACAGAAAGGTACACGCTTCTCATTAGTCAGGCAGAGACATTCTGACTTGCCACGTAGATCGACTAATTCCTATCTAAAATTTATGTTTTCATTCCTATTAATTTTCATTTCTTCATCTACACCCACAGGCTGTCACAAACATTAACAGCAGGTGGACAATCAAAGCATTCCACCCCCTTCCCTCTTCTCGCCTTGTTCAGCCCACTAAGCTCAGATGAGGCTCTATCACCATGCTACTTCTACTGACAGCCCCTCAGCAGCAAGCTTTAACTCTAGGTCTTAGGAATACAAAGGAGTAAGAGCTTTTCATCAGCTCTTGACTTTGAGCTGCTGGTTTTCTTTGCTCTAGCATTAAGGTTTGACAGCAGTGTAGTAACACCCAGCAACAAGTAATGCAAAACATTCTCTGTGTAAACAGTGCTTATTTTCTTCCTCCCTTGCTTCCCATTTTACCTCTTTTATTTTTCACTTGCTATCCCTCTGCCCCACTGTATTTTTCCTCCTTTTCATCATCTCTTTTCCTGCTCCACACTCTACACTCTCTTCAAAATATTAAGAGTCCAGAGCTGAGCCCTAAAAGCAAATACACAAATGGATCTGATACCCAGCACCTGGTCATAATTAAAAGGCAGACATGCCTCTGATGTAAAAGCAAAGGGAAAAAACATTGCTTCAGATAGGTTCACACTCTCCAAACATTTACTCTGTTCTTGTGCTTAACCTACATGAAGAAGACAATTTTGAGGAAAATCTCATGTACAAAGTAAGAAAGAAAATGAAAGCTCATGATCAGGATTCTATGGAATCCCTTTCCAGGGAAAATGTCTCAAGCTTTACCACACTGCTTTCCCTCCTTTTTCTTTTTTTATGCCCTTCCATGCATTTCTTAATGCCAAGTCTAAATTCCTCACTCCCAAATCCTTCCTACATCCACACCTTCTACCTCATTGCAGTCCTCTTCACTCTCTATATAACTTTAGGGAATATGGTCTATTTGCTGTCTTGATGATGATCCAGCAAGTGCCGGAGGGCATTCACACAACTACTATGGGGTTCAGAAGCAGTGCACACCACTAATGTTGATAGCACATGCCCGAGTGATTCCCCTCAAATAGGGACTGTAGACGTAAGATACTATTAAGGTGGCAATTAATAAACCCATTCAGAAATAATCCTCATAATCCACTTAGTTTTTTCACAATTTTTATGAGCAGAAAACATTTTGAAACACTAAGTAAATTCTAAGTAATCTACAGAGGACACCATTCCTATTTTTCTGCATCACTGAAGGTCATTCTAATGCATTTTCTCACCCCTCAAAAAGGTGAGTTACTACATAAACTGCATTATAAACCAGATGTAAAAAACAAGGGCCACACACTAACAACACGTGTTTGAATCACACTACTCACTAAATTCTCATTTGAACTTGTGGCTTCCTTAGTACATCAGCTATCAGCATTTTTTACATTTCTAGGTCAGGCTTACTGGAAAAAGCTGGTTTTGCCAGAGATAATCATCCAAGATACTTACCCAGTTGTGTAAGGTATATTTATTCCCCCTAGATTAATGCTTTCACATCCAACAATGAAGAGTGTTGAAAAACACAGCAGAGAGACACCACTGCAGATCATAGCCAACTTTGCAGATTCTCTTGCACCGAGTTTCAGCTTTTTTATAATGTAGCCACCTAGGACAATACCAACACCAGCACTTGGGACAATAATCACACCTGCCAGAAAGAAATTCAAACAGCATTAAAACAGGACCTATAGAAATTGTATAAAACATAAATATTGGTTTCATTCTGTAATTAGATGACTGCAAATGCTGCACTAAGATCTCCATTGTCTGGTTCTCTGCTAGCAAACTGAGTCAGACTTTTCAAACCTCTGGAGTGTTGTCAAAGAATTTATAAAAGCCTCCTTATCATATCAACAGCAGCCAAAGCACTATAAGAGAACTATTGTACTTACAAGCAGAAACATTGTTTTGTATTTATTTTAGAATGGGGAGAAGGGCTACATATAGGTCCAGTTTAACAACTGAAAATTTGAAGAAATCCAGATTTGGACACAATTTCTCCTCTTCCCACTCTCATGATTAATTCCAGCGAAGCACAAGCACTAACCCCAGGCAGGACCCCAGAACCCTGCCCACCAGAGAATGCACACATGAGCCTGGCTGCAAATTTTGCCTTCTCAATATTTTACTTAAGCTGAATAGCACTTTTCCAGGCAACTAGCACCAGGGCAGGAGGAAATGGCCTCACGCTGGGCCAGGAGAGGTTCACGTTGGACATCAGAAAGAACTTTTTCACTGAAAGGGTGGTTAAGCATTGGAACATGCTGCCCAGGAAGGTGTTGGAGTCACCATCCCTGGACATGCTCAAGAAATGACCAGAAGAGGCATTTGGTGCTATGGTTTATTGACATGGTGGTGTTTGGTCAAAGGCTGGACTTCATGATCTTGGAGGTCTTTTCCAACCTTAACGATTCTGTGATTCCACAATTCCTACCTCAGCACTCCAATTCATCTCAGCACAGATATGTGGAGTGTAAACTGATCAAACACAATTAAAGAAATTAAGACAACAGAATTAGGGTAAGTTTATGACACAAAAGACGTGCCTATGAAATTTCTGCTGTTCTGCTGCTGCAGTTCTAAGATTCAGCAAAACATCACCAGGTTGTCCTAACTTGTCAGGTCCTGAGGTGGTGTTAAGTCAGCAAATGTTTTGTACTTTTCTTCCCTTGTCTTTTGCTTCTCTCACTGACATGTGAGAAGGTCTTTAAATAAAGGTTTTGCCAATAAAAATGCATTCCACATAAACATGGAATTTGAACTACTTTTGGCAGCTGCATCTACAGAGAAGCTAAACTGTATAATCTAAATTGTTAGAGATGTTGATCTTTTAAAGAAGCCAGTAAGACTATCACTTGCAAATACCTTTAAGATTACTTTAAAGCATACTCATTCTCTGCTAATATGTCTAAAGGTGAAAGGGACATTAAATTTATCAAAATGTTGAGATAGTGAAAACAAGAATAAGAGGGAAAAATAGCTGGCACCTTAATTATACCACCAATGACATTATAGAATAAAATGTCATTTCATGAAGAAGATTCTGAACAGTAAGTCTTCACAGAATCAAAACCAGTCTTCCTCCCATGAGCAGAAATTAAATGTAGAAACTTCACAAGTTCAAGACATGAAGTCTGGCACACAGTGTTTTTTGATGATGATTAATGCCAGGGTTGTTTTAAAACAAAAAGAAATTGAGACTTCATTAAAAAATTGCTGCTTAGGAGACAAAAAATAACCAGTAAAATCTTTACCTGAAGAGATTCAGGAAGCCTATGTACTCAGCTGGCAATGTATGTATTAAGCATAGATGTATAATGTAAATAACGTGTAAATTCTCCTTTTACTAACCAGAAAATCTGTGAACTTGTCATGTCTTTTACTATATTAGCCAGTAGAAATCTAATAGAGTTTCCAAGTTTCCCTTTCTCATCCTTCCTACCAAAAATATTTATAAAATTAACAACTGTTGACTTCAATGCTAAGTTTAAGAGTTGGGATTGTAGAAGCACTGCTCACTTGTCCACGTTGCACATCCAGCCTGATATATTTAATCTTCTTCTTCTGGTTCATTATAATAGTCTTTAGCAAGTAATTTATAACAGGGGGAATAATAGATGTTAATAACTTCACACTCTGGGCAAGGTCACACCAGTTTTCCAGTTTTAGCTCTTTAATGTACTGGCTGTTGAGTACTTTTCTGGCAAGAATGTTTCTGGTTTATCCTGAGAATGAAGCAAATTATGGTGTAGCCATCCCATCAACACTCACTGCAGTAAAACTCCTGTGTGTGTAGCTACCCTAAGCTTCAGAGAGCATCACGGTCTCATGAGTCAGTGTTTCTTCCTTATATGGAGAACACAGGGATTTCATGCCCTGAAGAAAATCTTATCCTAGAAACTCTCAAACAGAAAGCACCACATGGTGCTTATATGACTTTTCCCCTCCACACTCTAGAAATTCCTTGCATTTCTTCCAGCCACTGCAAGTGACAAATTCTTCCCATGTGAGGTTTGTGTGCCTTCCTTCTTCCTTCTGCTACTTTCTGTCTTTTTTTGACAAATGTCCCTGGGCAGCTTCACCCCATACTTCACCTGTGTCCCCACAACTCACTCCAGTCCATCACTCCTCAGGCACAGGATCTGGAAGTATGAGAGAGCAAAGAACTAACCTGCCTAGCAATTAGCAGCCATTCTATATGAGAAGCACTACAGAGGATTTAAAAAGATGATTACAAAGACAAACGTCTTTGACGTAGCTAGAAGAGGAGGAAACTCATCTGCGTGACACAGGCCCCGATTCTACACAATATTCTGGTCTCTTTTAGTAGCAAAGTTCCCTTCTCTCTCAGTCACAGAGCAGTGTGAAGCTTAAAATTTTGTGGTCTGTAGCTCCATTAAAAGTTAGATGTGGCTGTACATTGGTACGGCAGGGGAAGCGCCACACCTGCAAATTAGGGGTCTCCTGAAATGACAGGTAGGAGAGAATTTGGGGAGTTCGGACTAGACTAGATTGTAGTCTAAATGCTAATAAGTAAACAAGGAGAAAACCATCACCCTGGAGGAGAGAGATAACTGTAGGATGGGACAGATAACCAACTAGTCACTGAGGGGGAAAAAAAAAAATGAAGATATTTTAAAGATCAAAGAGGAAGTAAAATTCACAGAAAATAAGAACAGTTTTAAGAGATCTTCTAAAGCACACAAATTGCAGTAATGTCTGTGTTTTTTCTAGATTGTTTTTGTTTGTTTTTTCCCCCTTGGAGATCATCAACAAATGAGAAAACATCTGTCTTGGCTTATGCAAAAAAAAATCCAGCCCTTTAACAATATAAATGGGTTCTCATTTTACTAAATACGTATAACAAACACCAAAAAATAGTCTGAATATCTAGCCAAATGCAGAAAGCTGGATCCAATCACCTGTTCGAACAAACACATTTTTGGTTCATTCCTACACTGACTCATTTCATCAGCCAAAGCCAATCCTTGCAAGGTAACACTATGTGGCAATGCCTTACCAGTGTAGATGCTGGCATTAGAAGCTGGGATGCCAAACTGTGACTCGATGAACTTGGGAATGAAGGTAATAAAAGCTGTGACAATGGCACTCTCAGCTGTGTATGACAAACTCACAAAAAGGAATGTCATGTTGCTTAAGATCCTGACAGCTGCTCTTGGAAGCTCTATAAAATGACAAAAATGACAAACGAATGTTATAAACAATGAGCGAGAAACAAAAGCAAACTGAAACAGAACCAACTGATTTTCTTTGAGACAGACTGGCAATAATGGCTTGATAGCAGCTGGTATGTTTGCTAGGCAGAAGGGAGAGAGCATACTTGGGATTGCAGCCCCTGCTCTCTGCTCTGACCCCATCTCACTGCCTCGCTCAGGGCCACGGTCCCACTTGGCACAAACACAGCCGAGGTGCATATTAAAAAACCACCCGAAGGAACAGGGCTTACACAGTAACACCATAACAGAAAGAAAAACAACAATAACATGTAGTGATTTTGGAGTTAGATTTTCTGCGAGGTAACACATATCACACTGCCAAACTAACAGTACTGAGTTTTGCACTCTATAGGAGGAAAAAAGATCCTATACTCCCCCTGTTACTCTCTGCTTCAAGGACCATGCCTGGAAAGCCTAATGTGAAAGGAGAACCAAAATATTTTTAGTTAAACATTTTCCTACATGATTAAAAAGCATTTACAATGATGCAGACAAAGCATAATGAAAAAATTACATCAATGATATCAAGCAATCTCAACATACATTACATACAACTCAATATCCTCAGAAGGGATAAAGCAATCAATTAAAAATGAGAGTACGCCCTTAACTTAAATTGAAAAAGTATTCGTAGATGTTGCAATTATTCTCAAATCAAATATCAAACCCCCATGAAATTCAGCACTGTAGTTAAATTAAACACTTATATACTTTTAATTTAGTCCTGCAGTGATGTCAAATTACCACCACCCTATTCATCACTTAATTTTTTTCAGATTAGATGCTGTGATTTTGAACAAGTGTTCTTTTCCTTGGGGCTTTTTTACCCAAGATCAATTTTTTTTAAGTGTTACATCTAACCTACTATAGCTCAGATTTTTTCATTTGCTTTTCACTTGGTACAGAAATGGAATAGTACTTGAATCAAAGCCAGTCGAATTCAATGACAAGAGCACCCATTAGAAATACATGTTGAGCAAGAACAAGTGAGTGAGAATTTTATTGATGTTAAAAGTTGTCAAGACAAAAATCTGTCTCACTTTCTCCACTGACTCCAGTAGGTTATCTGTATAAAAGCAAACAGAATTTCACTCGTCATGTCAAAACTTGTCAAGCTGCAAATTAGCACTTAAGTTGTCTGACTGCATCCAGTCTTAGCTTATGCCAGTTGTCAAAATTTATACTGAATTCATTATGAGTACTGGGTTTATAATTTTAATGTAGTCAAATGCTCTCCTGCTACCTCTATGAAGAAACATATTAAAAGTTAAATACAAAATTTGGTGGAAATAACTAATGAGTAAATCATATTAAGAAGCACTCATATATTTGAATCTGAATGTTTTTTACCACCTACAGCTTTATAAAAAAAAGGGGGTGCTGTTAGCAATAGGAGCAACAGAAGCAAGCAGTAATGACCATGCTGGTGCTGCTGTGAGAAAGGACTCAGGAAGCAGAAAGAAGGATTGGTCCTGTTGGAAACCAAGCTACTTAGTGGCAGCTGCTCACCGGGGCTGAAAATGTGGGAGAAAATAATAAGGTATCATCACAGATAGAAAGATAATTTTATTTATGAACTGAGCGCTCTTTGTAGAAATGAACTGGTAGTTCTTGGCCAAGAGCTGAACTCAAGATCTTTGCTAAATACATTATTTTAAAGACTCTGGTCCAGACATTATACCTGGTAAAGTTTAGCCCTTCCTGGTAAAACTGAGCTTCAGAAAAATGTCTGCTTTAGAATTTTCAGTCTACTAAAGAATTAATTTGGCAAAGAGCTGCAGAGCTAATGAACATTTTGCTCGGGTGTTTGTACCTAGAGCTGTGCTTCCGTTGACTCCTACTTACATCTCATCTGAACACTTAGGCTAAAGGTCACTACTCATTTCAAAACTAATCAGTATTTTGAAACGGGCTTTCTACTGATAAGTAGACAAAACTTAGTGTCTTGGAAAAAGCCTAAGTCCTCTTACATCCATGGGGAGGGCTCTTCAGAGAACAGCTTTGCTGATTACTGTAAATTTTGGTATGAAATGGTTTATTTCTGCATGCTGCACTAATACACACCACCTGGAGCACTTCAGAGTTGAAACTCTTTGTGATTTATAAACAGCAATTGTCTGGCATACAAGGGAAAGTTGCTATATAAGTAAGAAACTTGGAAATAAAAACACACATTCAGAGTTAGGCTTTCCCTGATTTCTTCCCATGATCACCCTCAAATCCCGTGTGACAACATCTATACTACACTTCTGAATTTAAAAACCTATAATAAGAAGGTACTATTAAGTAACTCATTATCTTTCAACCACAGTAACTGTAGTAAAAAGCAAGAATGCTAAAAACTTTAAGGATCCTTTATACTACATAATCAATCATGCTTTTAAAACATTGCTATGTCAAATTACTTTTGCGTGGCTAGCCATAGGCCTAGGCTTTGATTTCAAGGCCATTATTAAACCTGTCAAGTTTCATTTTTAGGAAAGACATCTTCAAAAGACATTGCATGTTTTTGCAAATGTGCATCAGAAACAAACCTACAGGAACTTGCAATTTCTCTCATTCTGTCATCTAAACTAATAAATCTCTATCGATTGCATTCCTAGAACTAAAACAATCTTTTAGCATGGCTCCAAACATGTTTCAATTTCTGTGCAGTAATCCAAATCTTGCACACCCTCATCTTTTTTTTTTTCCCCCAATAACCTAGTATATAACTAAGAGTAAATTGAAACCTGCCTTGCTGGACTGTTTTGCTAGTCTACCGGCAATTTTCTTCCTTTCATGATCTTTGACAGTATTTTTTCTCTGGTCAGTATTCATTTTCTTTCACTCATGTGCTGGGCCACTGCCTGATACATGGTAAGGGAAAAGCATACGAAAAATCTGCAAGTAATACAAGTAGTCACAAATATTTCTCTAAGCAAAACTTTTAAAGCACTGTAAACAGAATTTCAACAAAAATGCAAATAATCCTGACTTCACGTCCTTTTTTCAACATTTAATATAGTTTCTTTTATCCCTGTTCCTGTACACCCAGCCCAAGGCAATGCAATGAATACAAGCAGGGGAATAAATCATCCCAGTCTACAGCCCTGTCCTTTTGCAGTCCATCAGAAAAGTCCCTTGTAAGGGTGAGGCAGATACTAGCTACAAGACCTCCCTTCTGCTAGTGCTCCCAGTCTGGACAGCACTAGCCCAGCCTGCAGCTTTGGAGAAGGCTGGTTCCACACCAAAGTCTCAGGAGCAGCTTCCACTTCCGTGCAGCGCCAACATTTGAGCGGGAATTTCTGGTTTGTTTACCAGAATGGAAACTAGCAAAGTGACACACAACTACTTCAAATATATCCTGCATGGAGCTAGTCACTAATCTCTAGAATAGTATTTTGTCTTTTCATCTACTAGTCATTATCTACTCACACACCATTTAAACACCCTCATTCAACTCTCAGGACGTGCCTTAAGCACCTGGGTGGTGGCTGGGTCGTTGAACAGCCTTTAATATCCCATCAAGAGTGGAGGGGTTCAGAACCAGTTCGATACGAATATTAGTTATTTTAATTTGATTTAGAGCAGGTCCTCGATGCTCCAGTTAGCACTGCTCATCACTGCATGGAGCTATGCCAATCTTTTCTATTTTGAGCTCTTCAGGACGGCCTAAGAAAGGACAAGAGGGGAGCGCCTTGTTCAAGGTCAGTGGCACTGCAGGATCTCCAGCCCATGGGCTGCTGAACGCTCTGACATTTACAGTGCCCACCAAGCGCCCCCACACAGAGCCCACTGTCTCCCCCTCCTCTGCTGATCCCTGTCAACCAGTCTTCAGGTAGCACAGAAACTCCAATCCAGATCCTCGGCAAAGCACCTCTGTGGGCTTATCCTGCAACCACGAGCCCCTCAGGAGTTTCTTTTATCTCTGCTGATGCCCTGACAATCATTATTATCCTGTCTCTGTCCCTCACAGGAACCCACTGAGAAAGGCATACGACAACTGGTAGATGTGAAAAGGCAGACAGGAATATTCTACATTTAAGAAAGGGCTGTACAAAGGGACAAAACAAAAAAACCCCAAAGGCTACAAAATACATGTAATTAATTAATTATTTAATTCAGATTAGATCAGTTTATTTTAAGAAATACATACATTTGCTTTCTTTACACTGCTCCTTTAATCAATTGCACATTAAGTTTCATTATAGTGGTAAGTGAAAGGGACTGCAGATACAATTTCCATGCTACAAAACCCTAAGGGTATCTAGGTAATAAATGAAAACAGTAGTTTTGTCTGCTCAGATTCATGTAGTATCTGCACATATGAGACTGAACCATGGTTTCTTCATTATAAAGATCCTCTAGCTCATGTAATCTACACTACCTCTATTTTTCCCAATAAACTACATCCAATTTTCTTCTGCCTGTGACCTACTTACTGTTTTATTTAATACTTCTGATACCTGACTCAGAAGCATTCTTCAACTCACATTTTCTACTTGAAACGTAAGTAAGAAAAGACTGAATTCGAAGCCCTTGCAACTTAAAAGATGTGAAAAAGCTAAGTGGTATCTGTATTTTTATCTGATCTCAGCTCTACCATGGGCCAAAATAAAGCTCAGGTCACCTGAAGTTTGAGGCTACTTGCAGATGGAGCCAGTTTTGGTTTATTTGTTCAGCCTATACTGGCAGTCAGTGCAGAAAAAAAGACTCTTATTATGACTTTTTGATACCCTTTCATTAGCCTAGAGAATTAATTAGGAAATTAGGACAAATTACAAGAAGACAAAAATCATTTTGCCAGGCTTCCCAGGTAAGATGACATCATGCTGGAAGAATGAAACAGTTATTTTCCTTACCAAAGCTGCATGGATTTCAGAGATTTGATGGCACTGACCTCTGTCATGGCAGACTATGACATCATTGATATTTAGTAGTACAGAACAGAAGATATGACCTACTAAATCATCAGTCTCCTGGCTACTGCCTAAGTGGAGTTTCTGCCCATAGTGCTATAAAAAGATGAAGCTCTGAAATTCAATGGGAAGTATAAAACGTTCACCGCATCTCAGAAGAAGCAATGCTAAATGACTTAGACACATATGATCCTTTTTTCCTTCCCATTATAAACAAAATTACCTCAGCTGAGAAGCTTGAGGCATGATCTTATTCCATAAAGCCCACTGAAACTTGAAAAATAATTAAATGATAGTGCATTCCTTCTGCAGGCCTTCTTTGCTAGGGTAAATGACACTGAATGGGAAAGCTATTATCAGCTTACAGCAAAATACTTTTTTCTGCTTATCTCAACTCGCTTGCTATCTTTCTGGCATGTTTCTTTTCACTGTTCCACATGGTGAAGTTTCTCCTCTAAGGAAACTTAAAAGTTTTGTATAGTAAAAGCTCTAATTTGGTAGCTCCATTAATATATTAATACAGAGTTTTATAGAATGTATGGTATACTTTTAGACAGATAAATACCAAAGAAACACTTGCCAAAATGAGACATACAGAGGTTTTTATTTCTGAAAAAAAAAGTCCTAGGAAACATTCTCTCAAATAAATACTTGGTTTTTTCTGTATCTGCTGTGCCTGTAAGGACAACATGGCCTGGAAGGTGAAATTATGTATCATCAGGGAACCAGCACCATCAGCACCAGCAAACTCACCCAGATGCAGTTTGTCTGTATACCTGTATCTTTACCAGGCACACCTAAGGGTGGAAGCAGTCCCTCTGCTGTGACATTGCCTGCAATGATTAGGAAGGAGTCCAGCAAAGACTAGACAACCCCAATTCCCTATGTTACTGAGAAAATCTTGACAGGAGTAACCCTGAACTACTTCCACTAATCAGAAGCCAGTAGGTTTGAAGGCAAATAAAACCCACAACTAGTTGCACGGATTGACGAGAAAATATTATGCATTGGGACTCACAAATATGGAGAATAAAGAGTCTTCAAAGGAGGAAGGAACATTCTTTTCTTGCTTCTCCACCACAATTTCAACTACTCTGCCAACAAAGGGTCTGAAAGATCTGATATTTGAGGTTCACTTTGCTTGCTCTGTGCTTGCTTTGTACCTTGATTAAGAAGCTGATTTGTAAGCTAATAAAATGACCCCAAGTAAGTTCTGGTATCCTCTTTTTTCTTTACTTTTCTAGAAATTAACAGTAACTTTAAGGACCCTGAGAAAACCAGTGTAAATGTAATACAGAGCAAATCAATATGTAGGTGTGCAAATATAATCTGAAATTACACCGGGTTTAGTGCAAAAACAGCTGGTTTTGCTAAGCCTTGTCTATTCAGCATGAAGAGCAATCATAAATGTGTCATTAAAAAGTCTGCCAATCATTACAGCGTGGACTGATATCCAAGTAAAAAGTAACACTAATGTCTATTTCAACAAACACTTAGAAGTTTTGAGTTCGAATTATGTTTGATGGTACAACAGATATTTCACAGTTTCTCCCAGTTCCACTGCATTTATCAGGCTACCACAAAATGGCACAACCAGCATTTGCGTCATAGAATCCAAGGAGGACACAACAGCACTGAGAACAAAATGGCATTAAGGCACATTCACTCTTGTCCTGTCCTATTCAGTTTTATGATACTGTTAAGTCTGTATTGTCAATTTAAATTGTATATGGTTCACATTAATCAATTTGTAGCAACACAGCCCTTCTTCCCCAGGGAATTTGCCAATGATTATTACCTACTGATAGATTTTACATTAATGGTTACTGCTTGAATAAAATAAAAATCTCTACTACTTGTCAATCTTTTGATCTCTTCTTCTTTCAAAATTAGCACAAGTTTTATTTGTCTTAGCCTTCAGAAAATAGTTTGCAGTACAAAACAGACAGGAAAAGAAACAAGTAATCTTTCTCTATGAACTTACCCAAATGCACGAATGTAATTGAACTCGCATACCAGAATTCCTTCTACTTGTTTCACTTATATTGTAGAAGAGCACTTTATTCCATGAAGTCCAGCTTATAAAGCAAGTGTGACAATTACAAACTCTAAGGTGCACAAATACATGTGGTAATAGGGGTCCTAGAACTATAGGAAATAGCCTACCTGTTTGTTACACGCACACAAACACATTGACAATTGAAGAAAATGGATGTCCTACAACCATTGCTGCATTCTGTCATTTTAGAGGATAACCATCTATTAAAATCTCAATAGCAAAACATAATAGCAAATATAGGATGTCAAAACTGCCTTCAGTTACACTCATACAATGCTAGATGACCCTGCATACAAAATTTAAAGCATTTAAAAATTAAAAACCAACTTTACCTTTAACATTCTCTCCAAATCCCATAGAGGCAGAAACGGAACTGTCTGTTTCTGTTTTGCTACTTGTTTTCTCTTTCATCACATCATCATCACTTGAAACATCATCAGAGTTCATCTTCTTTTTCTTTTTTTTATGTCGAGGAGGGAGCTTTTTCGGAAAGGTAAACATGGGAAATATCACAAGGAGCATTGCAATGGCACAAAGGAGAAATCCACTCCACCTAATGCCAGGAAAACAGGAACGGAAATAAAAGCAAACATATTACATAAATCAAAAATCTAAGTGACTATTAGAGGTTGCACTGGCTGGAAAGACACATTTGCAAAATATGAAAAACTGACACAAAGACTAAAGAATTGGAGTGGGGGAGAGCCTTCACTGCATTAAATTCCTTAATCAGAAGATGTTTCTGTTGGCTTATTTACTGAAAGGTATTTATCCAAAACCCACCAATTTTATTAAATAGTGTCAGCTTTAAGTTCCCACAAATTTTCAGTTTTCAGTACCAAGTGCTGAGAAGTAGATACTCACTTTGACTTAGCCTTTCATGGATAATTCCCAGCAAAGCAATACAGTATTTCTCTGGAGAACACAGAAAAATTATCCATGGCATGAGAAGATAAAATGTCCTGATATATATACCAGTGCTAAATTTGTTCTGCTTTCCGGCGCCTACCTCTCACTGCCCTGACTGTCGGATTCTCCCTTCACAACTGAGGAGTTCCCAAAGCCTAACTGTAAACAACTGATGTGCTACAATTCATGCCAGGGTTTATGCCCAAAAAAAGGTTGGGTTGTGATTGCAACCTGAAATAGCCTTGACAAAGAATTTCCTTCTCTCTCTGTCTTTTAAATTTGGGATATAAAAACAACCCTAAAACGATTCCTTGGCTCTCAGAGAATGACCTGGGACATACCCATAGAAGGGACAATGTGTGGGATACAGAACAGAGCTCTTCAGCCACAAGCATACAGTTGTCCTCCCTGCAGCCAAAAAGCTTCATGGACTTCACCACAGATGGGCAAAAAGGCAGTACTAGAAAGCACTCTAGAGTTAAATAGTGTCAGCAGCCAGAACACTGATAAGAGTGTCAGATAACATAATTTCTCCTCTGAGTTCTAACAGTGAAAGACTAAGGGAAACATAACCTCACACAGCTGGTTCCATAAAGAAGGACAACCTCAGAATCCACCCACAGAGTTCTTACTTACTGGAAGTGCAGTTTTCACTACAGACTCATCTCATTGTACCAGGTTTACACGGCAAGGTTTTGGTAGCATGGTGGGGGCTGCAGGGGTGCTTCTGTGAAAGGACACCATGAGCTGTCCCAGGCTGGACAGAGACAGCTCCAGCCAGTTTTAGAACAGATCCACCACTACTCAGTGCTGAGCCCACCAGAATGCTTGTGGAACCTCGGTGTTCATTTATTTAAGAAAGGGGGAAAAAAACTTGCACAGCAACTGTGTGAAGGGAGGGAGAAAATATGGAAGAAACAGCCCTGCAGACCCAAGATGAGAGAAGAAGAGGAGACAGGGCTCCAGGCGCAGAGATTCACCTGCAGGCCCAGAACAAGACCATGGTATCCACCTCCAACCTCTGGAGAATCCAAGGTAGAGCAGGCTTGAGCACGAATTGTAGCCCGTGGAGAAAAGCCCCCACAGGAGCAGGTTTTTAGGCAGGACATGTCACCCATGGGAGATGCTGCACACTGGAGCATTCCATTCCTGGAGGACTGCACCCCATGGAAAGGACCCGTGTTGCAGCAGTTAATAAAAGACTGTCTGAAGCAGAGAAGGAGCAACAGAGACAAGGTGTTATGAACTGACCACAACCCCCTTTACACAGCCCCCTATATCACTCCAGCAGAGGATGTAGAAGCGTCAGGAGTGAAGCTGAGCCTCGGGAGAAGGAAGGAGTGGGTAGGAAGTGCTTGTAGGTTTGTTTTAATTCTTTCTATCCTACTCTATTATTAATTGGTGATAAATTAATTTCCCTAAGTCAAGTCTGCTTGGCCCATGATAGTAATTAGCGAGGATTTTCCCTGTCCTTATCTCGATCTGTGAGCTTTTCATCATATTTTCTCCCTGTTCTGCTGAGGAAGGGGAGTGAGACAGCAGCTTGGCGGGCACCTGGCAGCCAGCCAAAGCCAACCCACCACACAAATCTACACTAGTGTTTGGAAGTTCCAGTGAAATCAATCATGTTACTATAATATCCAACCACGACAATGAAAGCTTCTTCATTTCAAATCACATTTCCAGAATCATGCTGCATTGACCCTGGCTGGAAGCCAGGTGCCCACCAAAGCCACTCTTATCACTCCCCATCCTCAGCAGGACAGGGGAGAGAAAATGTAACAAAAGGCTCTCACTAGCTGCAGGGGAATCTCTGCTCTAGCACCTCCTCCTCCTCCTTCTTCACTGACATAGGGATCTGCAGAGCTGTTTCTATCGCATATTCTCATTTCACTCTCTTCTGACTGCTGCTGGTGTTGCATCTGTCTTTTTTTTTCCTTTCTTAAATATGTTATCCCAAAGGTGCTACCACCACCACTGATGGTCTCAACCTTGGCCAGTCTCCTCTTGGAGCTGGCTGGCATTGGCTGTCTCAGGCAGAGGGGAAATTTCCAGCAACTTCTCACAGAAGCCACCCCTGTAGCCTTCCTGCTACCAAAACCTTGCCAGCAAACCCAGTATGAGAACAATTTTTACATATTTTCTGTACAACCTTTACACTATTAACTATGTATTTGTTCAAACTTTAAACATTTTAAATTCTGAGTAGACAGGATTACTTGCACAAGAAACAAAAAGCATTTGGCCTCATATTTGTAATGCAGAGATATTGCAAACTTTATTTTTCAGTGAAGACAAATTCATATCCAGTGCTTTGTATGGTAAATGATCACACACAGGCAAACAACAAATAAACAGCCATGTGTAACATTATTTTTATTAGAAGCTTACAGGAAGCTTTTGCAAGGCAAATATAAGTGACTGAAAGTTTTGACTAATTTTGATATTATGTAAACAGAAAATCCTCCATTCATTTTAGCAGATAACATACATGGATTAGAAAGCAGACTTTTAGGAGGATTAGTCAGCACTGTCAGACAGAACAAATCCGGAGTCTGTATAAAAATGTAGCAGGATCTCAAAGGCAGAAGCTGCAAAGGCACTGATCAAAGAAACAATCTGTGGCAATAATATGCAGAAATCTGCAACCACCCACTCAGGAGGAAACAGCAAAGGAGACAGGGCCTGTAATGCAGCACGGGATGAAATTCAAATCCAAAAGGACAATTATGACAGCATACCAAATGCTGGAGATGTCACAAATGCAGCACTGGATGCAATTACCTCACCATCTACACTTCACAACTTCCTGGAGAAATATCAAAGAATTGGAAAACAGACAAAAGACAGTATCAAAAATAATAAGGACACCTACAATGGGAAATTGAGAGGTCAGAACAGGAGCTATATTAATTTTAAAAGCCTTTGATTTTCTGTCTTCTAAAGTCAAAGAAAATATGCAGAAGAATACCTCAAAGGCATCCGCACATGCCCTAGGACCTCAAATAAAGCAATTAAAGCTAAGGAAGGACCAGACAATGCTGAAGGAATTCCTTTAAACTTCTTGTGTGGAATGCTGATGAAAGACTGTATCGGAAGATCCAAGTATTAAACAGATTCTGAACGAGGAAAACACTCAGAAAAGCATCAGCAAAAGAAAATTTGATTCAAAGCACCTGACAGACTGCCAGGGGCTACTCCACAACTAATGAGGTCCCTATACAGCACATTAACAATTCTCAAAGACAACAACATGATGAATGATTTCTAAGAGATACCCCTACAGTTACCACATTTGAATAAAAAACAGTTTCAAACATTTGATGGGCTGGCATAGACAGCTGGCTTGTAATTTAGCCCAGAGCACCTACAGAAAGCCCAGGTGTGCAAAACCCAGAAGCAGAAATCCAAGTACTGTGAAACTCAAGGGATAGTCAGACCAGAAATAACCCTGAAAAATAACCACTTTACTTTACAGTGTTGCACGAGAGATAAATCAAATTACATGTCCTGCAATATACCTCCTAGAAAGGAAAAGCTTAAGGAAAAAATAGGCTATACTGCTTTTATTTTAGCCATATATCGTAGTTGCTACACTCACTATTTTGTCTGTAAGCATCGCCTCCTTTAACAATAGAAACTGTTAAATTGGGTCCCGCAATAAGTTACATCAGGAACCTTATGGCTATAATAAAGAAAAGATAGAAACCAAAGACACTAATTCACTTCAAAGAAAACAAGACTCAGAAATCTCATATATGACTTCCCATTACCTTATCTCAATTGAACCATACTTTTAAAGTGTGTCAGCTGAAGTAAGTGTTGGGCTACTCTTACATTTCAAATTGTTAGATTGCATAAGTAAAAATAAACTTGACTACGCAGCATTTTCCTGCAAGGAGAAAATGTCACAGTCCCAGAAAATACATTTCAGTGGAATGAAAGTCTTCCAGAATTCTCTGCAATCAGGCAGTCAGTGAGTAGCAAGGGGCAAAGGTTTAACCCTCACACCATTGGAGTCTTGCTTTTAATGGGTAGACATAGCTTCAGAAAGAGAAAAGAGAGTCAGACACAAATGCTATGAACACCCCTAAACTTTTATGAGAGGCCATCACAGATTGTGCTACAAATTATCAGAGATCTGATAGCAGTTGATACTCCTTAGAAATTTAAGAGAGAAAGAACTGACCTAGTCAAAAATGGAAGAGAAATAAAAAGACTTGGAATACCCTTCCTTCAGGGAAAGCCAGACCCTACAGATTTAATCAACATGATAGAAAAAGAAAACTTTGAATGACTTTTACTGACTTTGCTGCTTTGGCTGTTTTACTTTTGCTGGAGCTGCTTGAGCTAAAACTCAGTTATATCAGTGGTTGCGTTATAAATGAAGTCAAAAATCTATCCCACATTTATACAGCCCCACTGATTTCAATTAACAAATATATTTATGGGCCTGTTTCTGACACATCATTAAAACACATGAAGTGTAAGAATTTTACAAAGAATGTATAATATTTTGCTTTGATTTCAAATCTTTTATCCTAGAATAGTCCAAATTTTGACATTGCTGCACACTCACAGAACAGATCTTTTCAGTCAGGTAAGTCAGTAGATAAATCAGAGCACAGAGTTGTTAACCCCAAGGCTGCACTCAGCTTTGCCTTCCTCTTGCTGAAAATTCAACGAAACAGTCCTGTGCAGCAATGCTCTTGGACTAAGTAAGAGAAATAAAGCAAGACTAAATTTTAAAAGGTTTAGGAAGACTCTGAAGAGAGAATTTTTCATATCAAACTGTCAGGAAGGATCACTGCAGAATAAACAGAAACAGATAAAGACTGACTGCAATGGCGCAGTGACAAACACTAACCCAGGGCATGAGAACTGACACTGCACCTTACACCTACAAAGCAGAGGTCTCTTCCTGGGATGATCAACTTCAGTTTTTTTCTGGGCTTGCACGAAAACTTCAAGGCAGATTTATGATTTATCTGAGAAAAAGCAGTCAAAGCCTCCTCAAGACCTGGTTCCTCAAAGAGACATTTCCAAGGAGGCCATATCTCAAAGGCTGCCTGAAGACATCAGCTAACAATTACAGCTGCTACTTCTCAGTGCTGCTGGAAGCCTACTCCTTACTAAAGAACAATGTGTTGGTTTACATCATCTGCTGCCTAAACACAACTCATCACCCTGAGACACGAAGACTGGAAAGGGCATATTCTGACCCCATTCTATCTCCTTCACCTGAAACAGGATCAGTGAAGGCTACTGTTTCTCATCTGTGCAGTAGAGTTCCATGTTTCATGCTGCCTCCTCTGGAAAACTAAAGAAGAGATTAATCCACCTTCCAGTAGGAAGGGGTTGGTTCTGGGCAGCAGGGATCCTCCATGGTCTCCTGCAATACCAGTATCCTGCCCTGCCATCCCTGTGCTGAGCACTGTCAGTCAGTGCCCACTGTGGTCAGGGACAGTCCTGGAACAGCCAAACGTAGGGGGTTTTCCATGTACTGTTCCTGTGCACTCCTGTGGCAAACTCTTCCTCTCTGTCAGAGCCTAGTGTGTAGTAATCAACAGAAACATCATCTTCCTCTGCCTCCTTCTACAACCTTAAACAAGTCCTCAAGGGATATAATCTTCCAACCTGTCTTAATTCCCTACCAGCAACTGCGACAACAGTTTTGAAAAATGCTTGATCCTTACCAGTTTCCAATGAATCGGGGATCGCTCTGGTCAATATACACAGTTGTCCTAGGATCAACATAGAAACCAATAAGAAGTCCTCCTAATAAGTATCCAGCTGCAGGTCCAAGTGCTCCCATTACGTACATGATGGCTGAGGAAATAAAAGGTCAGAGTCATACATCAATAAAATTAATGTTTCATTATTTATTTACACATAAAATCACAAAGTAAATGATGGTCCCCTTCTTTAAACAAGAAGTTCTGCACCCTAAAACTTTTACGGACCTTTTTTGCAACAAAGGCAGCAATTTCTGCCTAAGTCACGTATTAGTAAGAAAATCATTGCTTTTCGTACATTTTCAGTCAAATTGTGCAAGTATACACTATTTTGGTATCTGGATGGAAAGCATACTTAACTTGCATAAAATTGTTCCTATTTGGTAACATTTCCTTTAAATCAAATCAAAATTATTTAACATATAAATAAAAAAAAGGTCTAACTAATGGTAAGGAAACAGAAAAGCAAAGAATAAAAATTGTAAACAAAGTGCAAAATACAACATTCTAATTTAGTTACCATCACTCTAATACTGTGTATAAAAGAATGCTCCACTTTAAGAAATCAAATATTCCTATTTCAGAGATTGACAGAACATGAGTTCACAAAAGGAAAGTCTTATTTCTAAATTGATATCCTTCTATGGTAAGGTCACCCACTCAGTGGATGAAGAAAAGGTGATGGATGTGGTTTTTCTGGATTTTAGTAATGCTTTTGATACTGTCCCTCACAGCGTCCTTCAGGACAACTTGTCAGCTGTGGGATGAGTGGCTGCAGGCTGTGCTGGGTGAAGAACTGGCTGAAGGGCAGAGCTCAAAGGGTTGTCGTGAATGGGGCTACGTGTGGCTGGCAACTGGTCACTGGTGGTGCTCCCCAGGGGTCAGTTCCAGGGCCAGTTCTCTTCAATACATTTACCAACAGCCTGCAGGCAGGAGCTGAATCCACCATTAGCACATTTTGCTGATGATCCCAAACTGGGAGGTGCTGCTGACTCTTTGGAGGGACAAGAGACCTTGCAGAGGGATCTACAGAGACTGGAGCACTGGACAGTGATTAATGGCATGAAGTTTAACAAGTCAAAGTACCAGATTCTGCAGCTGGGATGGACTAGTATCAGGCACGAGTATAAACTGGGAGAGGAGTGCCTGGAGATCCTCTCTGCAGAAAGGGATCTGGGGGTGCTGGTTGGCAGCAGGCATAGCAAGAGTCAGCAGCGTGTCCTGGAAGCCAACAGGGCAAACCCCATCCTGGGATACATCAAATACAGCATCAGCAGCTGCTCAAGAAGGTGATCATCCCACTGTGTTCAGCACTGGTGCAGCCTCACCTGGAGCTCTGTGTGCACTTCAGGGCACCACAATTTAAGAAGGATGTGAAGGTCCTTGAATGTGTCCAGATAAGGGCAACAAAGCTGGTGAGAGGGCTGGAAGGAATGACTTGTGAGGGGCAGCTAAGGACTTGGGGCTTCTCTAGTTTGGAGAAAAGGAGGCTGAGGGGCAACTTCATTGCTCTACAGATTCCTGAGGAGGGGCTCTTTTCTCCCTGGGTCTTTTCTCTCTGGTATCCAGTGACAGGACACACGGCAATGGTTCAAAGCTTCACCAGGGGAGGTTTACACTGGATCTTAGGAAGGATCAAATCTCTTTATGGAGAGGGAGGTCAAACACTCGTGAAGGTTTCCTAGGGAGGTGCCAGACTTGTCAATGCGTTTAACAGGCATTTGGACAATGCCCTTAGTAACAGGTTTTAGCTTCTGATCAGCCCCAAAGCAGTCAGTCAGTTGGACAAATGATTGTTGTAGGTCCCTTCCAATTGAAATGCTGTTCTATCCCACTCCATTCCATTCCCCTACAATATCTCTTTCCTTCCTTACTATATCCTGCAGCACCCATTCCTTTAAGATGGTTCTGCCCTGCTTCCCATACGGGCTGGCTGCAAGTATAAAAGGCAAGGGGGTGGAAGGGTTGGTCTCTGCTGTCCACTCACGTATCTTGTACCACCAGAACCCAGGCTCCAGCACAGCAACTGGAGAAGCAACACTTCCTCAGCTGCTGCAGATCCTCTAGCAGCACATGAAAGAACTGATTATCTAATTCTCTGTAATTCTCTCTCTAGGTCCAGATGGTTACTGGACCAGTCCCTGTCCACAACAGGAGTATGCAGACTCCATCCTTTTTGGTCCCATCCTCAATCAGACATGCTGAATCCTACACTGCAGCAGCTGAGGAAGCATAACTGAGTTGTTACAGCTTGAGTTTCCATGTTACCTGTTGTATTAAATTATATCTCATGGATAAAATAAGCAAAAAGAAATCACTGACTCTGCCTGATTAAACCAAAGTAACTTGCTCATTTCCATCTTATGTTTTGAAATAAGAGAATGAAGAAAAAGAGCATTCTCATAAGTAAAAAGAGAGCTATATTGCAGCAAAAAAAATCACAGAAGCTACCACAAAAGGTAGAACTGCCTATACTAAAAAATGCTTCCAGACCACAAATTGATTACACAGTTTTATCACTTTTAAGTCATTTTTTTGCAAACACACTTTTTGTTTTTATGAAACTGCAATTTTGAATAAATAGATTTTGCTGAAGTCCTTTTCACATAATGGTTTTGAGAACTGTGTTCACTATTTAAATTTATTCCAGCCATGTTCCCTACTGAACTGATTGTAAACAATTCTCTGTATGCCTAAAATGCTCCATCAGACAGTGAAACCCTGCTCCTTAGCAGCAAGCGGTTAGATAAATCCCACAGGAACTGTTACTTGCAAAATTCACATAATGAGGAGGAAAAAAAAAAAACAACAAACAAAAATCTATCTCCACACTCCCATAACCAATAATAAATTTTGTTCTACAAATATTTGCTTGGAAAATTGATTCAGACAAGTACAGCAAACTCAGATCTCTAAAATCTTTAGAGAGGAAACACAAAGGGAGTAAAAGACTGACCTAATCCATTCACTTCAGTATTCAGAAAAAATACTTATACTGCATTAATTCAGCTTTAGTTCCACCACTGAAAGCAGCAAAATGCAGCAACTGCTTAGGTTTCAAATCACTACACAAATAGTGTATTTTGTACACCTGGAAACTTCTGAGGGTTCTCCTTGTAATCAGAAACACGGCACAATTAAGATAAAAATAATATTGTACACTGTTCTCCTTCAGAGGAAGAAATACTGTTGGCAATTTCAGCAGTATTTTAAAATTACTATATGCTGTTCAGGCTTCAAGATGTATTTCTTTTTAATACAACTTACAGGCAAAATGCCACTTTCTGAGTCTTTTAAGACACAGAGCCTCCATGTTCCTGGTCAATGGCAGGAGGAAACATAAACAGGTAAGTTCTTAAAATTGCCATTTTAAGATACACTGCAGCATCTCTTTCAGCATCTAATAATGGTCACTATCAGAAATTGAATACCAGGTGCAAGAAACTGTTTTAGACTTATAAATGGGACTAAACATAGAGCACAGCAAGCATAACATTTTGATATTTCAAAGTTAGGTACTTGAAAGAATCTGCCCCAAACTTTCAAACCTTGCTGTGGAAGTGAAGGGCGAACCAGCTCCGTAAGTCATCATGGCAGGCTACTCAAGGGTCCTGGACCCTTAAAATTCTGATCACAGCCCTCACAGCTATGTTCAGGAATAAAGACATTTTTGATTCCCAAGTAGGCCACCAGGATTACTGCATGATATGGAAAGGAAACTAAACTGGAAACAGATTCAATCGGAGTGTCATCAAAACTGTACCTGCTTCACAAATAAAAAACCCTACGGAGAACAGTTTCAGAACTTTTTCCACTCGGAACACTAGAATGGCTCCAGCTTTTGGATGAAAAACGTTCAAAAACATGTAGATGATGTACAAGCACCTTCCTTTCAGCCTTCTGCCAGGGATTTCAGCTAACTCTTTTTGGTCCTCCCTCTTCAGGCCATGACCTGGGATCTTGATCTAGGGAGTTGCACAGATTTAACAGCCAAGACCTTTCAACGGAAGTAACAAACATTTTTATCAGGGGACATGCTGGAGTACTGTGATGCTGAGGCAGGACACACAGTATCCAGGTGATTTTTTAAATTGCACCTAAGGAAATCCAGGATTTGTCTTATAACCTCATAGCCATAATTATGACTGGTGCTTAGATTTTCAAGTTGCCTTACTCTTTCTAAGTCATAAAAAGCTATACTGTAAAATAGCAGTAATATGTCCTTTCCCATGACAAAACAGAGGTGATGTGTATTCCGTAAGTTAAAGCTCTACTCCAAACCATAAATCATCTTCAGCAGATAAAATGGGGAAACTATTGTTAATATAGACATATGGGCTACAACATCAACCTGAATCTCTTATGATTGGGTTGCACTGAAATGCAGAATTTTACCCCTCTGAGTTCCTGCATTAGCCATATATGTTCGATGCTGACAAGTCACAGTACAATCTCTGGGAACACTGGTCTCTCTAGGAAAGCACATTTGCAGGTCACCCACTCCTCCTTCATAGAACCACAGAATATTCTGAGTTGAAGCCACCCACATTCCTAAGTGAATGGCCCACACAGGGATCAAACCCACGACCTTGGCATTAATAGTACTGCTCTAATCAACTGAGCTGATCTCAGGGTGACTTAGAGCCATCTGAGAACTACTCATGACATTCAACACAACCAGCTCAGACTGGACCTGGCAAAAGTTTTCCCCAGAAGTCTGTTGTAGCTTGCTGCTGCTGTGATGTAGGATCCTAAGTCTTCAAAGGAAAGCACAGGTTGGTTTACTAAAATTACATGGCCTTTAAACTAGATAATTTCAAAGACCAAAGACCTCGTGGATTCTTTAAAGTTGCCCTCTTCTCCAAAGATCTTAGTGTTGTGGTTAGGAGTTTCCATTACCAAGCATATCTCTTCCTCTGGGTGTACCTTCTCTTCAGTGATGGACAGCCTTTCCCAGCCCTCTTAAACCTGGTCTTTCAGATCATAGCTCCGCTTCTGACATAGACTGTAGGTAAGTAAAAATATCCTGGTTTGGACAGAGTTAAGTGCCCATTTTCACCCAAGATATCCAGCCATGGCTATTTTAATTCCTTGAAGCTTTGTACCAGAGGAGCTTCACTGACTCACTACATCCTCAGCATGGCATATCTCAGGCTCTACACCATACTAGCAAGGCTGTCTACTTTCAAAACTGCAGCTGGCTGTGGCTAGCCAGGCTTAGCCATAAACTGCCATCACAGCTAAGATGCTGGATGGGAGAAAAAAGGGGAGTCAGAGAATCAGTAACCTAATTACATACAAATTTACCTATCCATGTGAAATAAGATTAAACAATGTCATTCTTCACCACAGAAAAGTTTATCCTGGGACATGTTGCAATGAATGCTGCCATTCTCACAACGTTTGACAAAATTATTATATTGTCTATTGCTTTATTCATTGGATATTCTTCTTCAACAGGAGAAAGTTTTAAGTACAGCCTATTTCAGCACAGTCTTTTTGACTACAATAAGATAGGCTGAATCTCCAATGGGTCTGAAAACCTGTGTTCACACCAAATGAATGAAAAAACTTTGTTGCCAAAGAATTTTTTTTTTTTAATCTACCTACACTACCAAATTTAATGAGACAGAGGTCATAAAAAGATTGTGAATGTCCTTTTCCTTTTCTAATCTCACCAGAAGACATCTTCAGTAGGCTCTGTATATGGCAATATATAACTAATATGCCCCTGTGGCAGGCTCAAATGCATATGTGAACCCTCTGACTGTGCCTCTTTAGCCATGCTAGTACCAATTAAAGTCACAAGTCACATATTATGCCTAGATGAAGAGAAACTACGCATTAGTGAGCTACAACAGGCTGGCTTCTGAGTTCTAAAAAACACACTTTGGTTAAAAAAGTAAGAACAAAAGGCATATATTGCTCAGTCCCTGTCATCTCCTCTGTGTGCACACACGTGTCACCACACAGAGTTTATCACTGGAAGAGGAGGAACATTTCTGAAAGACCCCATTGTCCAAATCTTGGCAGCACGGCACCACAGGACAACTGTTCATTTCATACATGTGTAAGACAAGCAGAATTTGACCTTTATTCTATTTTCAATGGAAGTTTAGAATTTGCAAAAGCTACAGGGTGCATTCTAAGGTATATTACATATATATATATATATACAAGTATGTATATGCATATGTACATTTGCTCCTGTCAGAATAGTACAGCAATTTTAATAGATTTTCCAGGATACTTTTTAGTAGTATAGAATTATAATCCTTTTATATCTGTAGATTTCTGATTTTTACTCCAAAATCTTAACTGTCATTAGCATGAGGGTATTGACTGGAAAACAGATATACAACAGGCAAAATGAACCCCTTACAGTCGTGGAGTAGGAAGTCCAGAAGTCTAATTTACTTAATTGAAGAGATAATTCAGTATCCTACCTGCTGAACAACACTCTCATGAAAGAACAGCACAAAGAAGAATAAAACAACAACAAAAAGAAAACATTCATGTGAATTTGCAAGAAAAGCCCTGCGTTTACAGATTACTTGTTTACAATCTGAGGACTGAGCTTTAACAGAAGTGCAAGACTAACTTTATATAATCTTGAATATTCATATGTCAAGAAATTTAAAGGGCTATAGGTTAAAAAAAAATAGTCCCAGGGTTAACATCTGGGATTTTGCAAGCAAAGGAAGCACCACCATGCTATGGTACCATAGCATTCTCTCCAGTGCTACCAGCAGCACATTTCCTTGGAAAGCTGTAGTATGCTGTCACTGAAAAATGAGCAGTGCTGTTATTTCTCTAGGGTATACAGGACATTTTGATTTCCCCACAGAGCAAAGCTGGTAGGCAGAGGTTTCAAAGGGGAACAAGTTCCAGCTCTCCCCTGTTCCTCTCATGTCAAAACACTGTGACGGGATAGCAAGGATTAAGCATCAAGGAGCTTTCAAAGAAACACTGCTCACATTCATTTACCTCATTCTGTCTAATTTCACCCACACAGAAGCTACCCCAAAAAACATAAGGTTTAACCACTCTTTTGAGCCTGAGGACACAAAACTGAGCTGTGAGCAGAAGCCAGGCAGACTTCTCAAAAGCTTTTAAGTCAGGAAATCGGTTCACTTCCTTCTTTTCATCACAAACGCACAATCAAACATATCTATACATGCTTTAGGATTTTTTCTTTAATGTGGTTATTTGCTCAAGAAAAAACAATGCTTTGAGCATTACTGCAGTTCAGATAATAATGTCCAGTTCACATCTTTAAATCACTTCCTTTCAAAATGTATTAGTGTTACCGTGACTTTAATAGTCTCTCAGATCCAGTGTTCCACTCAAAACAATAAACAGAGCAACAAAACCACTTCAGTAGCCTCTCTTGATCTTTGTACAGAATATATTTGTCACTATTTTAACAAGCAGATTCCACAGACCTGGAAGACAAATTTATAGAGAAACATAACTAAACCATAATTTTACATGCCTACCATGGACAAGAAAATGAATGGTCCACCTTACCACTCCATTAAAAAATGCTGGAAGTTAAATTAAATAAAATATGTTTCAATCTTATTTAAGTGACTTGCCAACACTAGAGGAAAAGCATTAGATTTTTAGTTTTCTCTTACAGCTTTATAACTAAGGTATCATTTGTATTAAAATAGATACCATTTCCTGATTTAAACAGCTAAGCTGCTTCATGCTTTGTAGTCATCCTTTGTGGTCATGTTCTAAAGCAATATAATCATTTTCATTGGAACCAATTCTACTATATCCATAAAAGCCCAGGAAAGTAAAAAAGCCCAAAGAACACAAGCTAAAATAGGCTGTCTATCCTAAAGTGTACTTCTTGTATACATTGTCACTGCAATGCTGCTCCAGGTCACTGCTATGCTGTGGAGCCACACTGCCTACAAAGCAATTCAACTTACACCAGAATTTCACAGACTCAGTACTTGTCTTTTGGTTACACTACCAGATGTGTGCATCCAATCCAAAATCTGAAAACACTGAAAATACCAAAGAAGAAAGGCTTATACTTGTAGCATGGTATGTCAGCTTTACAGATACTTGGCTAAAGAAATTATTGCTCCAAGGAAAACTACTCCAGTGCTCAAAATGAGAGTCATTATTTCTTTATTCCTAAAACCTGAGAACTGTGGAAGTAGAAATCCCAGGGGCAACTGGAGACTGTCCCATTCTTTAGAGAACTGTTTTGCTTGGAACACACAAATATTACTTGAGTGTTTTCATCAAAATCCGTCTTTTCTCTCTTTATATTCACCTATAAATAAACATTTGCTGATAATATTACAAAGAATTACTTGTGGTTAGCAAGTAAATATGAAAAAGACACATCTGCTGTAAAAGCTGCAATTTCTGAGAGCAATTTCCTATCAGTCTGGTTAACTGATTTTAGACACCATGCATGAGGAAATCCTTGGATCAGATAATTAGGCAAATCAGGTTTTATCAGCTTTGTAACTTCTTAAACCAATTCTAACACAAGAACCTTCTGGTGATGGAATTCCAAAAGCACATACAACTAACTTTAAGCACATGGATAGTCCCCACTGATGTGAATTGTCTGCATGACCAAAGATCATACCTATGCTTGCACAATCAGAACCTAAACTGAAAACAAAGATGTTCTGACATGCTTTCCATTAAGTCAAAGGCATTGGTTACCTAAATAGATGTTTGAGATTTTTTTTAAATAGAAGTGTCAACAACTGCTTAAATGCGTGTTAACAGTGATCAAAACTGTCTTTCTTAAAACTCCCAATTTTTTTTTTCCATACATAGGGAATTTTGATATGGAAAAGTACTGTACTGAAATTTAGCTCCCAGACAGATGCACACACTACTTGTGCTGAACAGAGTCAGAATGTCCAAAGATGCAACAGAAGGCATAACTCTGCTCTTGGCTGTTACTTTCTGGAAATCAGCTCCCAAAAACACTCCACATCTTCAAGGTTTTTAAGTTTCTGTTGGTATGTTGCGTTATAAACACAAGGTAACATATCCCAAGAAGCTGACTAAGCATGAATTCCCAAACCCTGACTTTTCAAAAGAGCATGTGTCTTAATGTCTTCTTTTGTGACTAGTAACACAACTAGACAGAGACATTGACCATTCATGTTAACATCTACTGAGCGACTGCTTGGTCCCTTCTGAATTCTTGGTCTGTCAGCATCCCAAAGTTTTGATTACTCCAAAGAACAAAACAATGAAATGTCATAGAAGTAGTGTCCATTTCCATACAGAAAATTATCTGCTGAATATAACTATTATTAACTAAATCATAAGCAAGCTACTACTCCAAACTATTTTTAAAATCTTTAACTAATAACTGGTTAGATAATTTCACTGTATTATTTCCCATTCATTCAAACAGTGAGAGCTAAATCCACAATAGTGAATTCAACATTCACATTACAAGTATTCTTGAAGCCAGTGTGACTACTCTCATGAAGCAGGCAGGACTTGGCACTTCTGTACTAATACACAGCGGTGTTCTTACTAAAAGAACACTGACGCTGTCGGCTGTCTTTAAGATACTAAAGCAACCTCTTGACTCAGGCATTCTTTCCAGAAAGTCATGTCAAATGGCAGTATCTCATCTCTGCCTTGTAATTGCTTAGCTTCAGGGTTTTTTTAATGGTTTGGCAGTTGAGGCTACACATACACATCTAATTTTCACTAGGGATTATCCCCAGGCACATGCTTATAGACTCTGTTGATCTCAGCTTCTTAAAACTAATTTTCATGTCTTTAGCATTACTTCTAACAACACTAGAGTGGGGCAGGGTCGTTCACTTGCATGTCATCTCCTATTCTTCAGGCTATCATAACTGAAAAATATCAAGCTATGAAAGCTGAAATTTGGCCTTCAAGCAGACCTCAACAGGTAAATCCCAAAAAAGAAAATGAAAAGTAA
>VZTE01007284.1:301416-324487 GCA_013397775.1 Eulacestoma nigropectus | reverse complement strand
AAAAAAAAAAAAAAAAAAGAGAGATCACATTTAAAATCACAGCTGGAAAGGTCCATAGCTACAAGACCAGCAGAGCCCAGCCCAGAAGAGTATTTCAGAGTATTTGTATTATGTTTTATTTGTAATTTGTTTTACATCATGTTCAGGTAGTCTAAGAGCACAAGCCAACCGGAATGTATTATTCAGGTCCTCTCATCTCTCTGAGCTGGGAGAATGCACCCACTCCCAGAGGAAAAGCAGGGTTAAATTTATCAGACACAGAACCAGATATTACAAGTATGCCGTCATGAAGCATCGGAAGTACCAGGAATAAGTACCAATTCTTTAGCAAAATCTATATATACTAAATACTCAGTGTCTATGGATGTGGGCTTTACCAGTTACTGTGCACAAACCAGCTAATGGCACACAAAAATCCGTTTTTCAGAAGCAGGTTTGACATGCATTCTTTTATACTTCATCATTATTCAAAGCCAGGTCCTTTGTGCCTAGGAAAGAAAATGTGAGGAAGCAGCGGAAATAGACCAAATATCTACTGAAAAGCAAAGTTAGGTGCTGATAGTAAGAGCACTTATATATATATATTCATTTTTGCTTTGTCCCACCAGCAAGACAACAGAACGAAGAAGTAAACGGGGAAATTACTTCAACCATATTCCCTCAGAATTAATGTCGTTTCAAAAACTGGTTTCGGCGTAGGAGGCATAGGTTAATTATTGAAAATGTTGGTGATCGTTTTTCCCTTCACTACCTCTTGCTAATAGACTGCAAAGAAGGGCAAGTCAAACAGCCTTTCTTCTTGTTTTCTTTGTAAATTGCACTTATATTTTCATCTTTCAACTGAAACAACAGTAATTACAATTCATTACTCATATCTGACTGAAAATCTGCCTCTAAGCAAAAGCACATTATTCCAGTAATTTGCAGATGACCCTGTGAGTTTTATTAACATCTATTGTATTGCTAAAAAGTTATTTTTCCACATTCACAAAGGCTGAAAGCTGCAATAACGTGAATAAAAAATATATTAAATAACAATTGACCAAGTGAAATGCAGAGCTGTATAGTCATATTTGAAATAATATTGAAAATAGTATTACAGGTCAAAGAGTCTGAAAAACTCCATCCATGTGTAACAGTTATAAATAGGGGAGACTGTTTATTTTAGCTAAAGGACACCACCACTATTTTATGAAAATCTCCAAAGCTTCAGAATATGGTCTTTATCTTCATAGGAACAACATTGTTTGGGCACTTTTACGAAACTGGAATTATGCTGAAATGTTTTGATTCTGGAAAGAAAACTTGAGCTTTGGGTTCTGGGTAAGGATCTCTCCTCTGTTTTCCATAGAGGGATCATAAGATAGACATGACAGCTCATTCAATTCCATGTCTGCTTGGGGACAAAAGAGTTTCTTGCTGTAGCACCAAACTGAATCTCTTCATCCCAGCTATGGAAAAATGTCATCAAGCAATGCCCCAACAAATCCTGCCTTCCCCATGGTTAAGGAGCTAATGGGTGCCCCATGGAGAAACAAATTGTTCCCAAATGACCCTGACACTCCTGACACAGCTCCATGAAATAGGATACAGAAGCACAGAGCTGCTGCTGCAGAACCCTGAAAAGATCCTCCTAAACCTGATAAAAGGACATGAATTGTCAGAGATATTCAAGAAAATCAGAGAAAATGAAATTGAGATTGCAGAGAGTCACAGAAAAAAGAGGTGAATACAGTTTTGTATGAAACTGAAAGGCAGGAAATTAATTTATACTTTTGATTTTGTACAGAAAACCGCCACAGACACCATTTGTTAGCAACAAACTGATTCTATAAATAAATATGATTCTATAAATATATTTGCTTACACCAATTTTAGTCAGGTCCTGAAAGAAACAAATGTATGCCTCATGGGGAAAGGTTGATCTTGACACGCAAAGCCAATAATAAAAAAAAATTTAAAACTGTGAAAATATTTTGGTTTAACATTTTAAGTAATGTGTTTTACATGGTTTGCTTTGGTTTGATTTTTTCTATGTGTCAAGTAAAAAAAATTTATTTTTTCAAACGCTAATCTGTGGTCCTACATAAAGATCAGAATAATTCAATGTAACTTAAATATTTCAACACAATCAAAGTAATTTTCCCTACACAAAAAAAACCCTAAATCAACATATCCCTATAATCAAGATTTAATTGTATCATAATTTGTCAGAGCAAGACCATCACAGCATTTTTATCAGTGCTATTAAATGGCATAGTTCAAATACGATGTGTAGCTTTAAAAATGACTAACAAAAGGTTCTCCTATTACAAATGGTAATATTATAGCCACATTTGTCTTTCTTCTTAAGATATATTTTGTCTTTGTGATTTACAGCTCCAATTGCAGCTCATTCCCAGTTTCACTAAGATATGTTAATATGTTAATAAAATACAGAAGTATTACTAACTTGTAGTGTTGGCATTTCCAAGAGAAAACTATTTATATTACAGGGATCCTTCCAAGATATTTCAAAACACCATATATGGTTGACTCACAAAATCTGAAAAATTTCTAATCAGCTAAAGTTACTTTCACTAATTAGGTAACTTAATTATTCAGCTGACATGTTGTAGAGAAAATTCACCAATATCCTTTCATTTAGTCTGCAATTTTTAAAAATAAAGATTGTTCATTCTGGCTTTTACTTTCTTCTGTGAGTAGAATTAGATATGACAGCTTTCTTTCTCAACTACTTAGATTAACAGATTATTAAGCATATTCTTGTTCTTCAATAGTAAAAGATGCTTTCACAGACATGAAAAATGTGGTGGCTAGAGGCTACGTAGAAATGACTTTCTGCCAACTTTAGACACGCTTTCATGGCAGTAACTTTTTTAACAAGATCGTTAACTCTATTATATTCCAAGGGACATGGCAGATTCTCTCTAACCGTGAGCACTTTGTTTTAAGCTATATGGTTTTACATAAATAGAGCTTTGGATAGGGGTAACACTGTAATTAAATCTGATTGAACACAGATGTCAAAGTATATGAACATAACAGTCCTTTCTGGCCCAATAAAGCATGAAATTATCCCACCAATTCTCTTTTCGTCTGAAACACAGTAGATTTTGCAGAAACAGACACCATCCTTTGCAAAGAAGGATGCCAAAAGACAAGAAGCCTCTTCACCTTTCCTTCCTGGCTATGCTGCCTCGAGGCGTCTCCAAAGACAATCCCTGGTAAAGCAAAGGCCAGAGCCGGCCCTGTGCACGTTACCATTTCACAGGTGCATCAGCTGAGCACTCAGCAGAGATAGTCCCAGCATGCATGGTGGCCTCGGTACTGGCTGCAGCAGCCAAGGAACCTCTAGGCTGTCCTGAGACACCCCTGGGCATCCCTCTCTGCCATGGTGACTCTGAGAGCACCAAAGAGCAAGGACGCCCCAGAAAAACTTAACTGGAGCTGGTACTGAACACATAGACACTCCTCAGGCAGGCTCAGGAAATAAGGTATGAAGTACCAACGAAAATAAAATGTATTTCCTGACGTAGATTTTGCTCACTCAAGCAACTCAGTGACCTATTCTTTCTAGTATCTTTGTCCATTTGCATCCATTCTCATAGGGAACATGTTTTCAGTTATTTACACTAGGAAGATTCAATTGGAAGATTACACTTATGTACACAATCTGCAAACTATCACAGCTTTCAATCAATTTACCACAAATAAGCTAGTCATTGAAACTTTAATCTTACGTTTGCAAAGAAAATTGAATTTGAGCCCTAAATCCCACTGAAATTCACTGCAAGTTGGGTCCCTCGACTTCCTTAGTCTCTTCGAGAAATCTTAATCTCAGTTATTAAATTATTCTGACAGAGAGAGAGATTGACAGGGAGGTCCTCAAGGAATGATACTGGAGTTGCTTGGAATAACCGATTGCAAGTGTTACCAGTGGTCTCTGCTGCTGTCAGCGCTTTTCCAAGTCTAATGAAAATTGATCTGGCATCTTTCCGCTCTATGGGAGTTTTCTACAACATGTGACAGAAGAGATGTGTCTTCATACACTGTTGGATCCTTAAGTACATGTTCAGATTCATACCGATGAATTTGCCAACATAACAAGTGGAAGCCCACAGGTCATAGACAGAGAAAAAGAGTAAAAATGTCCATCACCAGAAACTTAAACACCTAGTACTCCTCCAAAGAGCAAATACAAAACATCTAATACATTTCTATACTGCATGTTATACCTAACTGCATTTGTTATCCATTGCAGCGATCATTTTAAGAACCTATATTGTCACAAGATTAATTTATGACAGTACAGACTGAGTTTCAACAGAGCACTCATGAATATTTATTAAACACATACATTTGAAGGTGCAGCACAAGCCTTCATTTGTCTCTTGTGAAATGACTGGTTATAATGTGAAAAGTTGAAAGACTCAAAAGCAACACTAGCAAGAAGGCTCTTAAATTTTCAAACACTGTTTAAATAATACTTGCTTCTAACAAACTCTGTAAATAAAAACACAATGTACAATAAAAAAATTGCCTCAAGAACAAAAATCTATCACATTCCCTTGAACTAAAAATTTTATATAAATTATTTATATATGCTAATAGAACATGCTTAGATCCATATGTTTATACCATTACACAGATAATTGTATCTGACACATTCTTATCCCTGATCTAAATTGCAAGTCTCTAATAAATTTTAAAAACCATCCCAAGATTACAAGTCTACTTCTGCCATCAGTGTTGACACTATATTCAGACCACAAATGGCTCAGACAAAACAAAAGTTCAAACAGGGTCTTTGCAGAACTTTTGAGAAATGTACACCTTCATCTCTTGTAACCTCTTACACAGGTGAAGTTCTTCAGCTGCTTTCATGAAGTATATCATGGTACCACTCATACACAGAACACAGGACTCAAAACAAGTGAAACATGGCACAGTAAATTCAGCTTTGAGATCTCTCGTGGTGATTTCCTTTTCCACCACGCAGCTCACCTGCTGCATGCCTAAGGTCACCGCATGTTACAAAGGAGCAACATGTCCTTGCCTAGAGGCCAATTCTAACCCGTAAAACTGTGTAAATCCTTATCAAACACATCATGGCTGCTCCATTTGTGCTCCCAAACACCATAGCTACTTTGTAAGCGCTTTGTGGAGATTTTCAGAGCCAGAGACATGCTTACAGAACCAAGGCTCTTGCTGGTTCAAGCACACTTAAACCACCATCTGCTAACTCATAAAATAAACCATTCAAGCAAACGTTTCTTTCAGAACAGACAAATGATAGTAACACAGCATTATGCATTTCAAACACTAAAACTGTCAGGAAAAGATTAGCAACTGAAAGATCAAAACAGTGCAGAAACAACACCAGCAGAGATGCGGCAGCAGAATCAGACACTTGTTCGTAGCTAACACAGCTGAATAACCAAACTAAAATGTTACTTCTCAGTTTCATACCTGTGAAACTGTGTAGGTAACTCTAACAGGATGCATCTCCTTTTCCAGTGGAGGAACAACTCAGAGGTACCACCCCAGGCTTTTCTCTTCAGGATATTTAGCACACAGCTGACGGACACTTCCTTTCCCTAGCCATTTTTTGTGAATACATCCATTCATTTCTGCTGTACCTTTACAAATGTCCATAGAGAAAGCATTTTATTTGACACAGTAATTTTGTTTGTTTCCATAAAATCACAGAAAATATGTAATGCTTCAATTATAGAACTGACTCAGAAGATGCACTAAAAAACTATTTGCATAGTTTTAAAAGAAAACAAAAAGTAAAAAGCTTAGGTCACACTATGTTCTCCTTTACATTGATGTGATAGAGAAAAAAAACCCCACAGAAATCAATGAAATGTCTTCAGATTGACACAGGAAGAAACAAAATTAAAAACCAGCCTTCTCCTTATTGCCCAGTTTCAGGAATATCCTGAAGACTCTTAGGTGGAAAATAGGAGCACTGATTTGTGGAACTATTTAACACCTAGCCATTCAGTAAGCTCACCTGAATAGTATGTTTTATGTGTTATGTTTACTGTTGCTACTTTATTCCACTCAAAAGAAAAGAAAAAATAGGCGGCTTTAATTTCTGTAGAGATTTTCTTGTAGGAAACAAACATTTACAACAATTCTAAAATATTTTAGCTATTACTATTGACTGGTTTGTTTAATTTCCTTTCCAAAGTCCTCCACTGGTACGGCACCACTGCACAGCTTCCCAGAGATCCTCATGTGCCACAGGCCAAGGATGTAATCACTCAAATAATACAACTTCAGGTATCTGTGGCCAGGGAAGAGCTAAAGGAAAGCCAAACAAACAAGTCTTAATCTTAAAGAATGGAGCTATTCCCCCTCCTGCATTTATAATACATAAAATAAAACCAAGCTAAAAGCACGCACACAGGTAGCCCTGTGACAGTGGAGATATTGATCTCTGCAGAGACTCATCAGCTTTACTTATGAGGAGAAAGAAAAGCCAGGCTTGAAAACAAGCCCTTCCCCACTGGTGGGGTTCAACACTGGCTCCCTTTAGCACTGGTGCGTGGTGGTATCCTGCCTTGTGCCTTCACACAGCTTTTTCAGCTAACATTTCTGTGGGATCATTCACTTCCATTTATTGCCATTTCTAAAAAATAGAATGCATTACTCTGTCTTCCTATTCTATTCATTTGTAAAGGAAAATTCTTTGACCGTTCATTGTAACAATAATGTATTTGGAATCAAAAGAAATACCTTATTGGATTGTAACATCCATCTCCCTACGTGCTACTCAGCGAAAGAACAGCACTTAATCTCAAAGGTTATTCTACTTCTACTTAATTTTTTTTTTAGATCAGATTCATCATTGCAATATCCAAAAGAAGATTACAGACACTTCAGCATGAATATAATTTATCCTGGTTTTAAGGAAAGAAAATGAAATGTTTGAGGTAAGGGAGAACAATGTGAGTTCGGCAGAATCCTGGGGAGATGTCTGCTTGTCTGTTCAAAACACAGAGAGAAATTCCTACTGCAAAGGAAAGAAAGGGAGCATGTCTATTAGGAGGGGTGACCAATCTCTATTATCTTTTCTTCATTTATCACTTTATCATTTATTTTCAATACTTAATACTGTGTAAGACCAAATGGCTTTTATATTTGGCTTCTATTCTACACAAGCACCACATTCATGAATAATGTATTACAAGTCATTACAACATAACCCTGAAAATTTGTATTTACAAGTGTGTAAGAAGCTTATCAGTGGATAATGCAACTGTTAGCTACAGTGTGGGAGTTTCAAACAGTCGCAATAACAGAGGGGAAAAACCTTTAGAGAAAATATTCCACTGAAAGACGTGCAATGAGGAAGTCATCGTTCCAAATACAGTATTTGGAATATAGTATTAATTATATCTCTTCCAAAATATTAAACATACATGAGCTATTCAGCTAAACACTTCTCATTTCAAGAAAGTCTCTGACTAAAGGAATGAAAGTTTCAGGCAGTTGTTAAAAATTCAGACGTTTGTTGCAGGTGCCTCTTCTGTGGCTCAGATGCTGTGTGGGATTTCACCCCCACGTGTACAGGCTGCTGCCCGGGATGGTTCCGAGAGCCACCTCCTCCCCGGCTGCCCTGGCTGTCCCCCTCCATCCCATGAAAGCCAGCAGACACAGACACGCCGCAGACCTGGCACGAACCTGGCCCGGCCAGCCGTGGTGAGGGAGTTCCATGTCAGAGCAGCTGGAGGTGTGCTCCGTGCCACAGCCACAAAACCCTTGAAGCCAGCAACAGGGAAGTGCAGCAGCAGGCACCCACAGCTCAGGGAAAGGAGCAGTGCGGTCACAGACCCCCCTCCAGGCAGCACATCACACGAAAACACATCTGCTGCTGACAAAAGCCAAGGGACAGCCCTCAGGGGAAACAGCCTCCAGATCCAATTCAAGTTAACGCTAAACTAGCCCTGCAACACTCAGCTAACATTGGACTCGATGATCTTAAAGGTCTTTTCCAATCCAAGTGATTCCATGACTCTATGTACCAGACACATAAGCTATTACCTCAGCAGTAACAACGTTCAGCTGGGGAGTCCCAGAAGACCAAGGAAACAAAAAGCTACGCACTTAAAAATCCATCAAAATGGGAAAATCCAAATGTTTCTGTTCAGCTTTCTTCTTGTAACATAAATAATTATCAAAGGTTGTGACCTTAATCCAGTACTTTCGATTTATTCCTTGGAGATAGTATAGATTAATTACCTTGTTATGCAAGTCCTGGGTGATATGGTAATGTGCAATAAGAATACTTTAATCACACAAAAACTGTACTAACAGGCAATTAGTGTGATAAAACACTATATTAACTGCAATGTGATATGGAAGTTTGCTCCCAAAATGGAATAAAGCCATTTATACAGAGAAGCATTGACAGAATAGGTGACATAGGGATATCTAAACACAGGCAATATCTAAACAAAACTAAAAGTTCATAGATTACAACTCAAAATGGATTATATTGGTGCTCCTGCACAAAGAGTAAATCGTCATAGAGATCATCCTTTTATTAACATACACTACTGAAACCCATCAGGGAAACATTTATAAATATAAAACCACGTAAGACTGAAGCCACAGAGGAGCAAATGGAAAAAGTAATCCTCTCCAGTGTACCAGAATCTAGGTATGTCTTAAATGATGTACTAGAAGAAAACAGAAGCAAAAATTACATAGAGAGTGATTTTCAACCAAATGGGATATTACTTTTATTTTCCACCCAATGGAAAGAATGAATGGAAGTTGAAATGAATAAAAATTGAAAATTAAATAGCAAAATGCATCTCAAAGTGTCAAGCTATGCAAATAAGTATACTTTGATGGCTAAACACTTTCCATCAAAAGTAGCTTTGCCATCAAACTCAGATTAATAAAAATGGTAACGGCCCAAAATTGTTTTCATAATGGAAAAAAAAAAGGTTTATTTCTCCCTAATTGGTTTGATGACTTGAAAAATGTTTAATAAACGACATGCCTTTCCATTATTTCAGATTACTTAAACAAATGTGGTACAAAAATCCCAAGAGGCCTTGTTATCTGTTTAAAAATGAAAAAGCTTTACAGAGCAGACCCTGTTCCCACTCAGTATCAGGTGTACCTCATCACCTTCAGAGGGAATGTGCCACAGTTAGTTGCAATTTATTAACTTTTCTGGAAAGCTTTACTAAATCTAATGTTCATTAGATGCCAGGTTTGAGAACCACAAGAGCAAGGCAGCAGTAACCTACCACAACTCTGGTCCTCATAAGCACAAAAGCATTAGTATTAATTAAACACCTCCAGACCTCCCTTTCTGCTGTGACTGTGCTTGCTGTCGAGCTAATTGCTCCTCTCCTCCAGCATAGCTTATCATGTCTACCTTGCTGCAGAGCAGCCAACTTCATGTTTTCTAAATGGGATGAACAGCCTGCAGACAGTAACTCTGATTGCTTCAGATCTTTTCAGGGTTCCTTGTAAGACAACTGAAATGTTTTATGCAGACTAAATGATCTTCAAATTTTTCTTCATCTGAAGTTTTCACACTAGGAAATGAGCTGAATTGTAAAACTCAAAATCTCTGTGGCCTTCTTAAAGCAAGTGCATCAATTACAAAGATGAATAGGAAAGTCTTGACATCAGCTGACACCACTATTGTGAAACATGAACATTTGCAGGACTTAGAAGAAGGACTTCTTTAATATAAAGATTAAGAAGTACTAAAGAATCTAGGAGATATGAATGACAATTATGTTTATCAAAAAAAAAAATCTCGGAACTGATAGCACTGACTTGTGCTCTATTATTACTTACTTGACAATCCCACATAAGAGGATTACTGTCTATTTTGGCACGATGTATAACAAGAGTATACAGCACATCAACAAGGGGTTGTATGAAAAGGTTGCCTCGTTTCATCACACCCACATATATTCTTCAAGTCAAATCTCCCACATCAGAAAACCACCAGCTGTCAGTTCCCTGAGCTCCACACCATTGTGTCACTCAAGAAAATTAGGGGAAAAAAGCAAAAAGGTCAAGAAGTCTTTTTAACAAGAGTGCAACCCAGACTAAATTAAGGGCAGAATTGTTTTATCATTCTTTGGCCCCCTGCACATAAAAATAACCATGTTGCTCCTCACACTCTGTATCCTGACTCAACAGAAAAGCAGCAGACAGCAGTCCTGAGAGTATCCAGAGACTGACAGTCACAAGGGTTACACTACCCCTTCTTTTATAATGCTATGCTACTAATTCTTCTAATAGCTCCAAACAGGCCACGAAAACTGGGATAAATCCAGTGCTAGAAGAGTTGCTTAGCCCAGTGGTTTTATTTTGAAGAAATCCTAATGCTCAGACCACACAATAATTGATCAGAGCATCTTATTAAACTAGACAAGGGAAATGCACTACATTCCTAATATACTGCACCATTTTTTTCCTGTCAGGCACAATTCAAACAAAATGCAGCTGGCTCACAGTGTATGATGCCTACCTGCTAATATAAACCTTATGGCTATCAAACTCTTCTACCACAACCACTCATCAGTCCTCTCACTGTCCGTACCAGTTACATCTACTCCTCCTAGATAAAAATGGTCAACCTCAACCAACCTTAACCTGGCAGTTAGTAAACATTTCAGTATGCCAACTTGGACAAACCATGAGAAGTTATTTCTCACATATTCTGAAACTGCAACACACGATCGATCCCCTCCTCAGTCTCTGTAATATTCAAGGTAAGTATAAACACACAATACAAATCTGAGAATCAAAACATGGAGTCTTCTTGAAAGTGTGGCACTGCATCAGACCTTTCTGTAGGATTTAAATTTGGAGTGTGGGGATGCAGGGGAGGATGAAGAGGGGAATAAGCATGAAAGGAAGTTAATTATAGATCTTTCTGATCATATACAGCTCTCTTTCACCTTATCCAAATACTTAAAATTTATTATTAGCTACAGAAAGAAGTAATAGCTGCTCTAATGACAGTGTAGGAACTCCTAAAATTATGTTAGTTCATACAGTCCTCCATTTTTATCTGGTTAATTGAATCTCTTATCCTTAGTGAAGCTGAGAAGGCACATATGTACCCAAGGCTTCTGACTCACTGGGTTTAAAAGCTCTTTTCAATTTCTTTACCATTAGCTGGCCTGGCCAATATTAGTCAATCAGTTTTACCTCATTTCTCATATAAGGCTGATCTTTTAATTATCACAAATGCATGGGGGTAGTAGCCTTAACCACTCTTTTTTATTTTGCCTTTCAAGGCCACATGCATTCCTATTTGCTGTCTGTGTCCTACTTGCTTCTAAGTGTCCAAAGCTAGTGCAATTAACCATAAATTCAATAAGAACAGTAAATGACCCCATCTAAGCAAAAATCAATTGCTATCAAACATCGAGTAAGACAAGAAGCGAAAGCTAATGAGGAAAGGTCTTTTTTTATATTTCTCCATAGGTTCAGTCACAGACGTACTCCTAAATGCAAAGGGCAGTCTTCAAGAAGTGCTCATCTCCCTCCTCCCAGAAGTTCTGGAGAAGCCACAGGAGTAAACACATGGATACTACTGCCTACTTTGCTTCTGTAGTCTAAGAAATTCACACCAGCCAGCTCTATCCTTGACATCATAATCACAATCTCGTTAAACTGTTCAGTCACTGAGGTCAATGACTATATAGACTATCTACATATCAAAGTAGTGCAATAGTTACTTAGGAACTATAATTTAGAGTACAGCTCTTCCTTCAAGCATCAGTTCAGTCCTCAGCTATGCTTTTGAAAAATTATTTACAATACAGCATTTTATTACAACAATGTAATGCTGCGCTCAGAGTCTTTTTACGTTCATTGTGTAACAGGACTAACATTCCTCCAGTAACACAATGCAGGTGTGGTAACAAACTAACAGTTATTCGTTTCAGATAACCCCAAAATCCCACTTCTTTCCCTAGGTCTTCCCTAGCACAAGAAACAGTTTTTTGAAATTCTTATTTTAGGCCAATTATATAACTTACCAGATAAATGCCTACATTGATGTGCATCAGCACTACTATACTGCAGACTCAAAAAGCTCATGTGCTATTTTCTCATGTGACTATAAAAATTCCCTAGGGATACCTTTACTATTTCTGTCACTAGACAGCTGTATTAAATCAAGTTGATATACACTGCCCATCATATTTACAAAAATTACAGACTCTAATATTACGCAACAAATTTTTTACTTTTTTTTAAATGAGAGGATTATTACTGAAGCTATTTGCACTCTAGAAGGTTACACTCTTCATTAAATCTCTTTTTGCCTCACTGGGATGAATTAACAAGCAGAAATTAAAGTTTAGATTTAAAAAAATCACAAAATGAAAACCTATTTTGCTACTACTTCTTAAACTCCAGCTACTGAAATGGAAGGGACCAATGAACGTCATGGAGAGGCACTTTGGGCAAAAGTGGAAAATGTTGTTCTGTGAGGAAGAAAAGCATGGCAGAAGCAAAGCTTCTCTGTTCTCTGCACTGCCCAGCCTTGTTAGGGACTTCCCGCACTCCACAGCCACTTACAGCAGCATCTTCAGCCCTTCCCATGGGCTCCACCTGCACCTGTCCCTGGCAGGTACCTCCTGACCAGAATCCATTGTGGCTTTGTCCCTCACTGCCTTGGACCACGCAAAAGAGGTACTGCCAGTTCCATGCTGCTGGCACTTAACCTCTTCACTTTTCCTGGGGCTTTTTCAGCTGAAGGTTCCTACCTAACCAGGATCCGCAGGTTATTCTGCTCATGAATTTCACATGGGTTTGACCTCTGAGCCTATGAGCTGATTCCTTTGGAACTTTTGATGGAAAAAACAGTGCTTTCAGTTGTCTTATACAAAGGAAAATCTACCGAGTCAACAGCTCAGCTGAATATAGCAATTTCTCTTCAGCTACAGGGAGAGCTCAGCACACAGAAATGTCAGGTAACATCTTCCAGGGTATTTCCTTTACATATCTGTAGATGCAAATGAGGCTTGCTTGACACATTTCGTTTAAGTAATCACAGGTTAGCAACCACCACAGCAGAGCTCACAACTATTTCCCTGTCTACTCTGGGTTATCTACAAAAAATGCGTTACTTGAAGTGACTTCTGGGGAAGTCAGGTATTCAGATTTTAATCTAATCAGAGACTGAAAAAAGGAGAAGTAGGAACCAAAATGTGATTGAAAGCACTTGGCTTCAGGAGCACAAGAGCACCTTTCAGTGCCTACACCTGAAGTCACCAGCTGTGAAGAAATCCAGGACAAACACCAGGGTAAATTACAATTTAAGTATAAAATAGCAAATCAGAAGATATCAGAAAATACACTCAGCTAATATATGCATTATCTGAAATATTCTGACTCTAAAGGATAGCTTAATTAATACAGAAATAAAAGGGTGCAATCACAGGGGAACCCTGCCAGGATTCAATTTTTGTCACTTCGAAGAAGTTGACTAAAAACAGGCAAATATGGAAAGTTGTCACTAATTTACAAAAGCTTGCTGAATTCAAACAACTGAAGAGCTGGTGGCTGATTTCAGAGCAGCTGGATTTTAAGAAAATCAATGCTGAGACATTCTTGAGGATTTCATTCTAATTCAGTAAACAAAGATAGAAGGTGCAGAGGGCAACCACCAGATTGAGGTCCTACTGTGCATGGTGCAATGTATAAGTGAAGTGTTAACGTCAATATAACCAAGGAAAGAAGTGGAAACACTAAAAAAAATATCCTGGCAAGCTAATGAAAAGGAAACAAGCTGCTGAAAAGAAATCTGTACTGAAAATGGGGAAGAGAACCAAAGATGAACAGCACAGGAGCATACCATTAGTGGACATGCAGTACTGCTTTGCAAACACTTCACGTGACACAACTCATGTATCCACTTGTTCAAATTACAAGGAAAAATATACCTGTTTTTTTTCTGACTGTATCTCCTTCAAACTCACCACAAAATGTAATTCATACCAGAGCATGATGCTTTTCCCTGGCGTAGTTTGTCTTTGCTGCCAAGTAAGCTGTTCACCTATATGAGAGTTAATACTCTCTGATTAAACTATTGGGTCTAATGGCAGCATAAAATAATATCTGAGTTTCTGTGTCTGCCCTTCTTGATTTCTCAGGTAAGAACAAATTCCTTGTGGCAGAAAGGAAGGAAAGTGGAAAGACCCAGGTTCGTTAGCTCTCTCGTTAATGCTGTGCAGCGTCTGAACTTCTGGCCTTGTGACAGCACAAGAGATGCCCAAACTCCCAACTGCTCAGCAGCAGAGCAGGACACAGCCCATACATCTCCACGCTGCCGAGCACTGATACATTTTTTCCCATCACAGGAAATGTCCTATTTTTTTCTGGGCACTTGGAAGGAGCTGAAGTATAGATTTGGCTGACTCAGGTGCAACTAGCCTGCATGTGCACTGCAGAGCTGTCTACTGTCCTAAGTTTGCTATCTCCAGCCCACGTGCCCAGATTGTCCAACTAAGCTGAGGTAAAAGCACCACGGTGCTTGAACAAAAGCAGGGACACCAGGAATCAGAAAGCCAACAGAGTTTGCTCCCTGTGCAGAGCCCACACTTCTAGGGCTTTCCCTCTTCCAACTGTACCATTTCAAAGCTTTCCAATTACAGCCCTAATGAGTCCCAGCATCTCTGTAGCTGCTGAGGGGGTTGCAGAGACACCCTTGGACTTGGAGATGAAATTCTGACAGCTCTGGTGACGATTCACAGGATAACAGGTGACCAGCTTGCCCTGCCCTCAGAGTCCATGTGGCACTGCCCCATCCATCAGCAGCCAAGTCAGAGCTAGTGCTTACTTTGACCATTCCAGTCAAGAGCAGCAACAACCGCCAGAGGGGACCAGCCGAAGTACGTGCCATTTTTGCCTTGTAGTTTCTCCACTGCTTTCAAAATTGCTCCTACACAAAATAAATAGGAAAGGCATGTAAAAGCAACAAAAAAAGAAAACTGAGTTCATTCTTCACCAGAAACAAGGGTTTTAAAGTGCTATCAGGGTAAAAAAGACTCAGAATTAAAAAGAGAGCATGAGAGTTTAATATGATTGAGTTACTTATCTGTTCTTTTAAAAACCACGGATAAATTCCACTCATTTAGTTTACTCTAAAAAATCTGAATTTTTAGATGCTGGCCTTCAAGATGAAACAGAAGGCTGAGACTCATTTATATAATTGCCTCTATTTCCTGCACAACCAAGACAGAAACCCATGTATCTCTGAATGACAGTACAGAGAAATCCAGTCTCCTCTCTTTTGACTGCGTAAGCACTTTCACAGCAATTAAGTCCTCCCAGGTGAGGCAGCCACTGAATGAAAGTTAAGGGAAAATGGATGAAACACAAAGCATCTCTAATCCACCTGCAACAGGAGTAGTTACAGTGACCCTTTAGAAAACAGTCGGGGTATCCAGCAGACAGCTAAAGTTTCCAGCCCCCAGGTAATCAGACACTAGATCCCAAGCCTTCAGTTCTGGCAAAAGCTACAAACAAGCTGTTACTTAAAGGCCACTTTCATGTCTAGGTTTCCAAGCTGCTCCGGGACCACAGCAGGTGGAGACACTTGTCTGCACAAACCAGCCCTGCAGCACAGCTTGACAGAGAAGGGAGCCTCTCTCCAAGAAAACACTATTCCCAAGCTCAAGCGGGTGAAAAGGGCACTGTCAACCTCAGAAACAAAATACTAACCATTTTGACAAATGCTAAGCAAGGGAAATAACTGGGCCTGGGAATTCAGTGAGTTTCAGAAACTTGGATCCAATCCAGTTTTTGTCCTTTAATATAAAGAGAAAGAGACAATCAGGGAAGCATGTGCCTAAGTCTCTTCTTGCTCCTAAGAAGGGCAAAGTGCATTCTGCCAGTTACTGGAAGTGACGCTTTGTCAATACAGCTGCTTGTGAACAATGCCATAGCTCATGGCAAGGACACAACTGGAGAGATGCAGGAAACATCCCTAAGGGACACGACACTGGCAGAGCAAGTGAAGATGTATCACTGACGACATTAAATCCTGCAGGCAGAAAACTTCAGAGCAAAGACTGCCCCCCACTCTTCACTGAACTCACTGTACGTACACATTGCTTAAACAGACAAAAAAAAAACCACAAACAGCTTCTCTAAATGCTTAAGAAAATTATATCTAGCAACACAGTACAAAAAAGAAGTACCAGTCCACCTAAGGAGTAGGAAACTAAAGCGGAGAAGTAAAATCTTTCTAGTTCCTCAGTTATACGAAACGACAATAAAACTGCACAGTGCTACTGTAAGTAATTATTAGGAACTGTGCCCGCTGCCTGATCAACATTTTAACAACAAAAAAATGCTACAGAGTGCCAGAGAAGCATAATACTGCACCCTCTGAGTGTTAAATCATCTGTACGAGAAAGCAGGATAAACCATACGCACAAATAGAGCTGCAGTCACTTCACCTGCATCCCAAGATGCTCCCTATCCACAGCTGAGAGCACAGGGAGCTCAGCCTTCTGCTAGTGCTGCCCAGCCCAGTGTGTGAACAAAACAAGCACGCGTTTCACAGAATCATGGAATCACAGGATATGCTGAGTTGGAAGGGACCCACAAGGATCATCAAGTCCAACTTGTACCCCTGCACAGCACCATCCTCAAGAGTCACACAACGTGCCCGAGAGCAAACACTTCTTGAACTCTGTCAGGCTCGTGTTGTGATCACTTCCCTGGGGAGCCTGTTCCAGTGACCAGCTACCCTCTGGGAGACAATCTCTTTTCTAATATCCAACCTAAACCTCCCTGACACATTTTCAGACCATTTCCTCGGGTCCTGTCACTGGTCACCACAGAGAAGAGATCAGTGCCTGCCCCTCCTCTTCCCCTCACAAGAAAGTTGTAGACTGCAATGAGGTCTTTCTTCAGTCTCCTTTTCTCCAGGCTGAACAGACACAGTTACCTCAACCACTCCTCATACAGCTTCCCCTCAAGGCCCTTAACCATTTTCGTTGCCCTCCTTTGGACACTCTCTAATAGCTTAATGTCCTTCTCATACTGTGGTGCCCAACACTGCACACAATGTTCAAGGTGAGGCCACCCCAGTGCAGAGCAGAGGGGACAACCTCCTCCCTTGACTGGCTGGCCATGCTGTGCCTGATGCACCCTAGGTTTGTACAAAAACAGACTGCTGATGGATCAAGTCTTAGTGCACATCTCTGAATAAAACAAGATGTGGCCCTCTCTTAGATAAAGTAAAATCACGTATTTGAGAAATAAGCTCAGCATACTTCCCTTTTACAAGGAAAATAGAGCAAGCAATAAAAGATATTGGTGAACACGCCCTTTTGCTTCAATTTTTGATTCATAAAATCCTGCCTCCTCACAGGCATGCTGTAAAAATAAACATACTATTTCTGTAGGGTTTACCAACTATAGGGATCAATGCTGAGAAAACCCCGTAGGAAACTAGCCTTTTTGGATATCAGGAAGCAGGAAGCATATTCCAAAAGTAAACCAAAAGTGGTCGTAACTTGAATGGTGAGAATAAAATTAAATGCCGGTCAGCTGTTTCCCTGCTTCTACATGGTCCCTCCTGCTCAGCTAGAAAGTTGATACTGTCTCAGAAAACCTCAATGACCTTTTAGTATCCACATAGAAGACCTGATGCCCTCAGAAGGCTCCAGTTCCTGTCTCCCAGCGACATCCATAACCCCATACGCAGCCAAACCAAAATGGATCAAAGTGGCACAAAAATCCAGTGCTTCCTGTGCCAACATCCAAGCAATGGCACGTTACAGAGATCTAGCTTGTTTGGCAGCTGGCTCTGCCCTGGGACCCAGCAGGCAGAGGTGGTGGGTTTCTGATGGAGTATGTGAAGCTACCCCTCCTGCCCTCTCCTTCCAAGTGGGATGTGGATATGGGGGTAGATTTGAATAGAAATACAATAAATACAATCATCATACATATATACATAAAGACTTTGGGGAAGTCTGTAACAAAAACATGAGGGGTGCACAGAATATCCATCTGTAGAACACTCTTAAGGAGGTATTTTCCAAACAGAACACAGTCACAGAATTATACCACAGTAGTGCTTTACCTAATAATAGAAACAGCAACCAACAGACAACCCTCATGAAAACAAAGCAGGAGTCCAAAATATTTTTGAAACTTGTCTAAATATTTATTCTTTTTCCAGGTTATGAAATGATTTTACTTCCCTGGCTTTCAGCAATTATCTGTACCAAGCTCATTTGCACAGATTTATCCAATTTTTCACCCATTATCTCATAAAACCTTTATCTTTGCATTTTGTAATTACAGTTTGTTCCAAAACCTAGGGACAGTCTGCATGAAATTAAACTGAGACACTTTTTTCGTATCATATCCTAACCAGCCTATAGTATTCTGGAAACTGAAATAAAACATCCTTAGCAAAATGACTGACTTGTCCACTAGTCATTTGGGGGGGGGGTACTGCTAAAAGCCATTCCTGAATGCTAGAATATTTTCATTAATGCAATATTTCTGTAAAACCTAATACTGCCTCTCTATGTGTGAATTTTTAGAGTAAATTCCATTTTTATTACACTATCCTCTTGCAAAAGAAGAAAAATATTTAAAAATTATTCAGGCACTGTAATGCCACTAATAAAACTTTTAAGAGCCACACTTAATTTTGAAGAACTGCTTTTAAAAGTCCTGATATAATCATAAGGCAAACTCACATTCAAGACAAACTGTTGGATCCCTACAGAAAACCCCACAGTGTTTAGAAAAATCACAGTGTTTTAAGTGCTAGAATTTTACAAGTAGCGGAAACACCATCGAGAGCACAAAACAAGACTCATGAAGTCCAATTCAACTTTAAACTGAATTGCAATTAATTTAATTGGATAAATACTTAAAAGAACCTGCACACATCAGGCAGCTGACAACAGACATGCCATGGTACAGCTGAGCACAGAAGGGAGAGACTTTGGAGAAGACAAAGACCACTTAGTGACTGCCGAGATTTTACATAGTGTGCAACTTCCCTTTTGGATTATCTGTGATTAAGGGAACCGGTTCTTAGATTTCCTAGGCACCTGTTATAATCAGGATTTGTTTCCAAGCCTGATGTCACACATTTCTCAAAGTTAGCATCGGGGCATCAAAGTATTGTCAAGTTTAAGGGGCGGGAGGACTCGGAGGTAGCACAGCTTCACCAGGAAGGAACATCCCACAGAAGAGTTCACACACTGCTATGCAGGCAGACCAAATACACATCCCTGTTTGGCACCTTTGTCCTACTAAAAACGACATAACACCTTGTAAACTGGGACAGTGCCATTCTGACAGATGGACTTAAGTGTAGGCAGCCAAGAGACTATGTGTAAGCATCAAATATGCTTTTTGAGAGGAGGACTTCCAGCCAGGAATGTTAAAACAGCTGTCCACATTGAGCTTGCATGCCTACACTTAAGAGGATATGCTATCGCCACTCGAGCCCTGAGCTGGATTAACTTGAAAAATAAATAAGATAGCTTCCACAGCCACATAAGGTGAGTTTTTGGAGAATCAGGATTAGTGATACTCAGGGGGGCTTTACTGACCTACTATAGTGGGCACACTTGCAGGGTCAAAAAGCTCATCAGTTCTGCAGCTCAGTGAGACTTTTATCATGTGCATGCTTATATATATCTATTTTCCTTTGGGAGAAAAATATAGAATGCAATACCAGAATGATTATGAACAAACACTTTAGTGACCTTCCATTTTGTGTTAGAGGATACTTTTTTTATGAATTAGCTGTCCTCACTCAAACACATGCCTATGTGACCGGGATCTGTGTCACTGGGCTTTCTTCTCTTTTTAAAACCTCAACTGCCACGGCTCACTCCGAGACTTTTTGTTAGCTCATGCCTACACACAAACCACACATTTTACATTTTGACATCACTTGCATAGTTTTCCCCAGTAAGAGAATCACACCAGCTGGAGAACCAGGCCATTGCATAACACAGGATGTGAGGTGGCAGGCCTGCAGAGCCATGTCCAGGCCACTTCTATCCCATCCCTGCACCTGCTTGGGCTGTCTGCTGCCCACAAATCCGTCTCCTCAAGGACATGCAACATTCCAAACCATTGAGAACATCCAACAAAAACATGTTCGCACACATAAACATGCCAAACAGTGCTCTTTTTCCCCCAAAACCTCAGATTTTACTGCTGCCCCTCAGAAAGTCACAGGCCTAAGTCTAAAGTAAGGCAAATACTCAAACGTTAACAAGCTAAAAGTTTCCTCAGAATTCCACACTATTTTAAAAAAATAATACCAAGATTTCCAACAGCAGACAACATTGCTTCTAGCCCTTAGTAACTTCAAGACTGAATGGAGGTGATGGTATATTTTACTCAATGTTTAAACACACTTTGTGTTCATTTTAATTCTCCCTGTGGTCACGACCAAATCACAGGCATACATTTTTCACGTACACTGTAGCTTGGTGTACTCATCTTTGTTCTTATGAATCACTAAAAATGAACTTCAACTCTACAAGCGTCCTCCCAGTATAGATCAAAGCTGCCTTCAGTGCCTGGCGGGCACAGGGTCACATGGAGTCTACCCAGCTGCTGGTGCCTTTACCTTTGTTAACTTTGCTGCAATTAAAGTTACCTGAGTCACTTCATCACAATTTCCTGTGCTAGAAGCGCGTCAGTGGTAGGCATCATTTCTCCTGCATAGTGAGGACTTCCCCCCCATTGACCTTGCCTTTCCCTTTGTTGAAGAAAGACTTCCTCGTCTCACACTGTTCACCTCTTTCACCCTTCATTCTTCACCCACAGCATTTCCATTTCCTTTTTCTTTTTTCCATGTTTTTGAGAACTGTGTGAGATCACCTACTTGCAAAAGTTCCAAACTACAATTTAGTAACCTCAGTAAAGAGATGCTTTGTTTTCTCATACTGCCAATAAAGTCGATGCTAGGTTAATCTTAATTTCCATACCATTTAACCTTTCTCAGATGGGAAAAGAGAGGGGAAAAACACTCTGTCAAATACTTCATCATGCAGATTAGCAATGCAGTGAATACTTCTCCCTCCTTCCAAAAACCAGCACTGCCCCAGGCTTTTGCAAGACACTGTGCACAGATTGTGTATGGCTTTAAAACGGTTCAGGGAACAGTCAAACTGCCAAAGAACGGGTCAAAAGGAATAAAAACACTGATCCGGATCACTACTTTTGCTTAGTAAAGCAGTTACACACACACCCCACACGTGTATTACTTTCATAAACGTGTGTTTTGCATGCAATTGTTATCTCCATGGTTATTGTAAAGCCAAAGTAAATTGAACTGCAAATGGTAATGCTGAGTATCCAAAACCCCTTGGCAGCTCTCTCAGCCCCCTAACTGCCTCTCCTTATCTGAAAACAATTTGAAGGGGTACATGAGGTTCATTTCTTACAGAAGCATGTAAGGTGCTAATGCAAAGTCAGAGAGCAGCCAATCTTCTTACACATTACAAAAGTACTACAATCAAACTCCAATAAAGTTTAGTACCCAGTTATCTGAGATACCCCTTCCTCCCACCATCGCACAACTATCAGGAAGACTTGTCTGTACCCGCTGAAAAACGTGTGCCAGACTGGACACTCATTTCATTGTGCTCCTTGAGCTACCCTAACCAAACTCAACCCTGAAGGTTTTACATGCTGGTTTATCGATGGGTTTTTAACTATGAGATGTCAGATGATGTATCAGTATGAGTCAAAATTCATTGCTAGTTAAAGGCAAATGAATGCCGGGAAAGTAAAATGAAGCATGCCAAAAATCCCTCAAAGTACTTATTGAACATCAGCATTACAGAGACTTTACGCTACAGGCACGCTAACCAGAATTTAGAAATGTAAAGCTTCTGTGTTAGCAAAAAGAAGCTTGAAATGGCACGGCAAATTTTAACACTGCTTTCTGAAAAAGTCACCGGCTACTGCCAAGTGCTGAAAAGCATTAGAGAAGATGACTTTCTCTGCTGTTCTAGTCCCTGTGGCAGGAGGGTGTGAGTACAACTGCTTTTAGGCACACTGCATTAGCTTCACCTGTTACTACTGTTCACCATGCCGCAAAACATTTCAAAACAGGAAAGCATGGCAATTTTACTTCAAAATGTCATTTGAAAAGGAAAACTTAGCACAGATGTTGTTCAGCAGGACCAAGGCAGAAGTACCTGTAACTGGCCCCTCAGAGAGATCTGGGGTTCAGCATTCAAAGTACCCAGGTACTTAAATTGCCTTACCTAGGTAAAGCGAAGCGTTTTCTTTCTTGACATTGTCATCTAAGTAGGTTGGTCCCAAGGTATAGATGGGTGTCGAGCCCATGCCAATGAGGATTTGGGCACAAATGAATAAAGCTACATAGACAGAGTGGTCATTTCCTCCGGTGTCCTTGATGCAGGCCGACGAGTCCCACTGCTCTTTGGCAGTGCCATTGCCAGCCACGCACAAGCCCTCGTTACTGACGGAGGAGTTCAGTTCCTGGATCTGGTACGGCGGAGAGATGAAGTGAGGTAAGGAGAAGAGCGCAGCGCCCAGGGCGATGAAAAGCCCCCCTACGGCCAGCCAGAGCGGCCTCCGCCCGCGACCCCCGAAGTAGCTGATGAAGACCACGACCACCAGGCTCCCGATGTCGAAGCAGCTGACCAGCAGTCCCGACTCCGAGCTCTTCAGGCTGTATCTCCGCTCAATGGTGGTGATGACGCTGCTCAGGTAGCCGGAGACCATGAGGGACTGGATGAAGGTCAGGAAGCACATGCACACCAGGAAGAAGCGCGAGTCCGCCAGCACTGTCCGCAGGCACGCTCTGCCCGGGGGGCCCGCCAGCAGCAGCGCAGGCGGCGGCGGTGGCAGCAGCAGCGGGGGGCCCAGGGATACCCCTCGGCCGGGCGCCGCCGGCTGACCGCCCTCCGTCCTCCAGGGGAAGCTCCCGCTGCCGCTGGCGGCAGAGGGGGGCCGGGCAGCCTCGGCAACAGCGGCGGCGCCCTCGCCCGGCTCGGCCTCGGGAGCCGGTCCCGCGGCGGGGCTC
>VZTE01007284.1:245244-299944 GCA_013397775.1 Eulacestoma nigropectus | reverse complement strand
GGAGCGCAGGCGCGCCCGCCGCAGCCGCCGGCCCGGGCGATGCCGCCGGGCGCTCGCGTGCACTCCAACCTGCCCTGGCCGCCGCGCCGGCCCGCGGTTACCCGGCTACACCCCCTCGCCAGGGAGGCCCGGCCCCCGCGGGACGGTGAGCCCGGCGGCGGGGCACGCCCTGGGGGCTGCTCGGTCGGTGCCCTTGCTCACCCGTGGAGCTGCTGAGGGCTGCAACTCGGCCCTCGTGGCTGAGAAGGTCCGCGGAGCGCCACGGTTGGCAGCCCCAGGCGGCGTTTAGGATGCTTAGGAGGGTGTTGCATCGCCTTGTGCAAAAGGCGGAAATATTCGGAAGACGGGACCTCAACTACGTCGTCTGCTGAAAAGCGAGAAGAACCAAGGGATGATTTCAAAAATTTTTAATTTTAAGGAAAAAAATCACTTGATGATCCTTTTTGTCCAGAGTCTTGTCTCCAATGCAAACCATCTCCAAAACTGGGAAGCACATGCGAAATATGGGAAAAGGAGTTTGGAGTTTACTCCTCATAGAGTTTCCTCCTAATTCCCTTTTTTAAGTTTGTGTAGCGTCTTGAATTGCACTGGTTTGTTTTTCTCTCGAGTCCCTGTATTTAAAGCCCTAGTACCAAGATGAGGCTAACTAGTACTGCAAAATATTTTATTTGTTGTGCCTTGATAGATTGTAAACTATTGAGGTATTCATCTTTTTGCCCAAAATTTTCCCATAAAATAATGCCAAGAAATACACCAAAGAAGTATATTATCCTACACATTTTTGAATAATTAGTGCTTTTCTGGCAGGATGGAAGATTTACCACTGATTTATTTCCCCTCCTTTAAAAAAAAACATGTAAGACTGACTCACCACATTTGTGTAGTTATTTATAATCTGGACCAATAAGATAGTTTCATATCATAAAAGATACCATTTTCAAGTTCTATAAAGCTATTATCAAGAGGTATTTTGATACGTCTTTGTACTCACTTAGAGCTTCAGCTGCTCAAACTCAACACAGCCAAAACAATATTTTTTTTTTCTTTGTTTTTCAACCACGTTTTTCCTGTTAAGGAGCTGTCCCAAGTTTAGTGCTTGTCCAGGCCTGTAGTTTTACTATTTCCTTTGAAGTTTCCCCAGTTTAGTATTCCCCAGTTAGGTTTTCAAGGGTTCTTGAAAAACTCATCGTAATGATTCTTTCTTGCTACATAAGGTCCTTATGACAGTTTCTTTTTTTTCATTATCCCACAGCTAGTTGTTACTGCAGCTCCTCTCTCCTGCCTCTTCCACTGTCAGCTTCCCATGGCCACAGCTTCCGTCACTGCAGCTCTGGCACTCACCTCAGTGCACAGTAAGCTGAATAAACTCACTGAGGCAGCAGAAAACCAATCCAAGGGGGAAAAAAAGTGTTTTGCCGGTTTTATAAGCTGAATCACTTCACCAAGGATGGGAGCACAAGAACTTGAAAAAAAAATAAAGGGGAAAAAAAGAAGTCCATGGGGATAGAGGAAAGAGCATAACCCGTTTCAACAAGAACAAGCTCTTAACTCAACCCTATCATCTCACATATATGTAATTCACCTAGTAGGCAGTATCCCTTCAGTCACTCTTTTGCACTTGAACTGGTACATGAGCCAGTAACTGCAGTTTGTATGTCTAGTGGATCATATATATGGCATCTCAGTGCTGGCTTCTGTCCTTGGTTCACAACAATGCCATGCAACACTACAGGCGTAGGGAAGAGTGGCTGGAAAGCTGCCTGGCAGAAAAGGGTCTGGGGGTGCTGGTCAACAGCTGGTTGAAAATGAGCCAGTGTGTGCCCAGGTGGCCAAGAAGGCCAATGGCTTCCTGGCTTGTATCAGGAATAGTGTGGCCAGAAGGACCAGGGCAGTGATTGTCCCCCTGTACTCGGCAGTGGTGAGACTGCACTCGAATCTTGAGTTCAGTTTTGGGCCCTCCCTGCAAGAATGACATTGAGGTGCTGGAGCGTGTCCAGAGAAGGGCAACAGGGCTGGTAAAGGGTCTGGAACACAAGCTTCATGAGAAGCAGCTGAAGGAGCTGAAGTTGTTTAGCGTGGAGAAAAGAAGGCTGAGGGGATACCTTATCGATAGCTCTCTACATGAAAAGAGGTTGTAGCCAGGTGGGGGTCAATCTCTTCTCCCCCATAACAAGTGACAGGATGAGAGAAAATGGTCTCAAGTTGCACCAGGGGAGGTTTAGATTGGATGTTACGAAAAAATTCTTCACTAAAGGATTGTGAGGCATTGAAAAAGACTGCTCAGGGAAGTGGTGGAGTCACTGTTCTTGGAAGTATTTAAAAAATGTGTAGATGTGGCACTTTGGGACATGATTTTGTGGTGGAGTTGGCAGTGCTGAGGTAACAGTTGGACTCAATGATCTTAAAGGTCTTTTCCAACCTAAACAATTCTATGATTTTTACATCAGCTTTGGAATCTTGTTCTATGACTAGGACTCCTAGCCATTATTGTGTAAAACCAACGATAACTTTTGTGAGATTGCAGAATAATGATAAATACACAAAAGCATTTTCTATTCCCATGGGAAAATATAAGGGCACAGCATTCTCAGCTTTTACAGCATTTGCAAATAGTACAGCCTGCAAACAGGTACAATTTCAATTCTTTCTGCAGTGGCAAATCTGTCAAGAGAGAAATTTGTTCTTAGGACTATGCAGAGGTTTGTTTTTGGAAGTTACTCCACCTGACTACAGGTTCTAAAATGTTTGACTTCCCTGCTTACTTTTGGGTTTGAACAGTTAAATAACGGGTTAGCTGCAGTGGGTATGAGCATCCAGCACTAAGTGATGAATAGGAAATCAATATTACTCTCTTCACTTGATAGGTTGATTACGGAAGATATAACAATGGTACCCAAATTCACAATAAAATAGAAATGTATAAAACTTAATATGCAAAATTTCTCCTTTTAAAGTTTTACCATAGAGAATTTAAAATACACAATATCTCTCAAGCACAAAGCAAACATTGGTGTTGCAGACCAGCTTGTTTGTGGCTACAACTGCAAAAGAACATAGTGCCTGTTTTGCTGATTAAGGACATGGGCTGACATCCTATTTTGATTTATCTGTGTTAATGAAAGACATAAAACCAGGACTAGTGAAAGGCAGGCCCTTCATCTTAAGAGTTCCTAAGTTCCCAGCTGACAACCTCCTTCCCTCATGGGCTGCCCTACTGCACTGCCGAGCGCTCATGCAGCGTTCTCAGCTGCTGTTCTGTGAGGGAAAGGACCTTCAGTCACAGCTTGGTCTCATGAGCTGATCAGTTCCAAAAGAGAAGGTACCAGAGCTACCAAGGCACCATCTTTTTAAGGTCACATTTTAGCTGGTGATAGTTTTGAGGCTTTACATGTCCTTGATTGTTCAGGAAGCTGGTGATGCCCAAGAGGTACCTCAGCCTAGTCTGTTTCAGGCCACAAAGAGGAAAAAACTCAGCTGAAGGCTGGCATGAGTTGATGGCTCTGCTTTTCCTTCAGTGTTTCACATTTCCAGCCAGGTTTTCCACTCAACGAAATGTCACAAATGCAGTAAATCAACACACTTGTCTTCCTTCCCCTTTTCTCTCACACTGCTGCCATTTTTGGGCAATATCTGCTCTTCATTCCCAGCCCAATACTAGTAAAGGAATGAGCAAAACAGGATGTGCATTAGGAGACTAATGGACTTTAGATTCTCCTGGAGCATGAGCATTGGGAAGCATAAAGCAAAAGAACAAGAAGTGTCACTCCTCAGGGACCCTCACCAAGCTAGTGTCCTAATGAACTCCCAAGGGCAGCTCACTGCTGGGAGAGAACAGCTCATTATTTTTATTTGAAATGTCAGAGAGAGCACTTGTAACAGCAGATCCTATACTAAAAAGCTCGTTTAGTACAAGAAATGAGTTTAACCACAGTCAGATACTGTTGGGAGACATCCACGTTAATGTTTGTCAGTCTCCAGAGAAGAACCAGCTACAGTCTCATGAATGAAATAAAGAAATCATGAATGCCGGGGAGGTGCAAAGCAATAGGGGAAAGGGAAAGGAAGAAAAGAGAAAATCTCAGAAATAATGGTTGAAGTTAAACATGGCAGCTGTCAGTCTTAACACTGCACATGTCAGAGAAGAACGGACTACCTTTTCTCACTGAAGTCATTCTTCTACATTCTAGTCTGCCTCTGCCATGCACTCCCTTGCAGGGAGCAGCCCCATGATCCACAGTGAGGCCAGGGCAGCGGGAGCAATGGATTCAGTTGGCCATCCGGGGATCATCAGGCATGGAGAGTTGGCGAAGCAGCTTACGTCAGGGTTGGGGCCCAGTCAGAAGCAACAGTGGTAAGGACACCTGCGAAGGGAAGGCTCTGACATGCCTTGCTTGTTGCAGGGCTGAACCCAGCGCCATGCCAATTACATGGGCTCTCCTTTGAGTGCCTAGTAGCAAGATAAAGCCCATGCCACCTATATTAGTCACAGTGATGGTTCTGTAGGGCTTACTGTTTTATTTTAGAGGATGCCAAGTCTCAGGAAGTAAGTTACAGTGAATCTGCTTGACATAATTTTAACAGTTGTGTTCAAAATTAGACTTTCCTTCTCAAGCAAAAGCCCAATGTTTAAGTGTGTCTAAAAAAGCTAGGCAAGCATCTTCAAAGTGGGACTGACTCTCAGTTATTTATGTCTGTCTCCTATGCAAGCACACACAGATAACCTCTTATTTTGAAAAATAAACTGAAGTGTAGTAAGTTTCAGGTTTTATACATAAGGAGTGTCAAGAATAAAATAAAATTTTAAAAATATAAACCATAAAAGACACAAGGAGCAGCTAAAACATGTTATCTTTTTATACATACCATTAATGACTTGAGATCATATTGATAAATGCTAAGTAACAAAATAGGAGGCAGGGGCAGGAAGAGGCTCTTAATTCCCAATCTTGCAACATGTCACTGTGCTAGGAGTTTGTCTGGTGGGGCAGAGGTGAGGGGGGTGATGCAGAAAGCTTTCTGAGTCAGCACAGGACCTTCATCTGGGAAGTATCTCAGGTCTGAGGAAAGCAGTGAGGGCTTCGTCCAGCGAAGGAGAGGAGCCAGCCCTTTCCTCCCCTCTGGAGCCAGCCAGGCTGGAACCCCTCACTCAAGCACCACAGGCTCTGGGCAGCTTTGGGCCACCACTCATTCTGCAGCATAATGCTCTAAGTGCTGCACTCTAGCCTCAAGCAAGAAATAGCTAAAGGCAGATAATCCACCAGCTAATCATCAAAGATTTCTTTTTTCCAAGTTATTTACAAGCAAGACATACCAGATTATTGAACACCGGGTTACTTTGTTAGGAATGTAAACAGGGCCATGATAGCCTAGCGGCAATAAGATGAGATATGATATAAGCAAAGACACATTTGGTGCCTGTAATTGTTTCCTAAGCTCTGTACCTCTGGTTTTTAGCCTTTTTTTTCCTACTGCCACAGCAGTATCAGGCATTAAAGAGAGATGAGATACTCAAACAGTTTACATGGAAGAGGAAGAAGGGAGTTGTACTGTGCCTTTCTATGTAATTTCACTCTTTGTGTTCACATCTTTTCCCCGAAAGTCCCAGTCCCTCTACTACATCCTGCTTTTAAAATGATATAAACATTCATCCAAAACTCTGAAAGCATTGTTTGAACCCAGGATCAAAGCCATGAACAAAGACTAAACCAGCCTTCTCTCTCACTCATTCACAAAGATCTCATTTCTCAGCATCTGCCACTTTATTTCAATGTCACCTTTCAGCAGCCCTTTGGCAAGAGTTCTGTATTAATTTATAAGCTAGTGCATTTATGTTTGGCTAGTATATGCATTATGACATTAACCAACCTTAAACATTATTCTTCTCTCTAAACTTATATGCCTTTACATGTGCTAGTTTTAAATGTCAAGTGACAAAGTCAAAATACTTGGAAATAACTGCTTGAACATGTTTGAATTCCTTGCTCATATGCAAATTCAAAATTCCATATTAGAATAGAACATTTGCTCATTGTTTTTTTTCCCCCACCTGATCATTAGTTTCTCTCAGGGGAAACACACTGGCAAAATCACAAAATAGCAGTTCCACAATAGAAGAAACATGGAAGAATGCCAGTGAGTATAAATATCCTCCCCAAAAGCCAGTACACAGAAACATAAATATATCTGGGAACTCCTGGGTCATCATCCCCCAAGGCCAGTCACTAGGACATGGTAGGCTTTTAATCTACTGTGGGGCACAGTGTGGCCTGACCACAAATATCAGTAACTGCACAATGTAGGGGGTTTTGTACAAAACACCAAAAACCCACAAAATCTATAATGCACCATTAAACAGCGAACAAGAAAAAAATCAATTTTATTGCCAGCTTCTAAGTAAATCTTTGTGTGTCTAGAGGTAGACATCACAGACATTTTCCTGGCCCTTGCCAGTGTCCGAATTGGTGCTCCAAGGTGTCACCCATCAAGTCACCTCGGATGGGAATCAGCAATGTGCCACCTAGAATCAGCACTTCTGCCTTCACACAAAGAGAAAGAGCATTTGTCCAGGCAAAGTGCATGCAATTCAGAATCAATATCTTTAAATAAAATAATGAGCAAGTTTAATTAGTGAGTAGCAATAAAGTAATTGAACATTGATGAATACAGAGAAAGGTACCACAAAATAAGAGTAACACAAGAAGGAGTGATGAGAATAGACTCTCATGAAACACTGGCATCTAAAATGCGATTTAATACAATCAGTTCAGTAAATCTGAGAATATTAGAAACATTCTTCAATTGCCAGTACAGAAGCTAGCTCCTTCCTGTTTCAATAGACCTGAAAAGGGAGCAAACTGCTGAAATGAGGACAGTTATACTCTTGAGTTAAGTCCATAAGACTTCTGCTACCTCTCTCTGGAATGGTAAAGCCATTTCAAAGCCCTTAGGCTACTGTGCACCCCCACACTTAAACCAAATTCTCTACCTAGAATATGAAAACCAGAAAGGAATGTAGTGAGCTATTTACAATTACCTGGTCTGAAGCAATACAGTGTGAAAAGAGTTACAAAAAGCTAGCCAGGAATGCAGCTGGTAAATAGGTACCAATGTTGGAAACAAATTTAAGCCAGATATGAGAGCGAGTTTTTTTTGGTTTTTTAAGAAGAATAATTTGCCCAGTAAGGCATATTTTATAGCCTTAGGAGCCCTATACAAATAAAATGGGCAGATGTCATAGAGGAATGCATGCAAAATTATTCTGAAGTTCTGTGTTTATTATTATAAGGCTGAAAAAAGAACCGAAGGAAATGCTTTAAGAGGAACCATATGCTGAAGCATTATTCACCTTTTGTCCTCAAAACCACGTTTTTAATGTGGGCACTCTGAAGGCTCATTTCAACAAGCAGTAGCCTCTGCAGCTGCTGACCCAAGAAAGCTTTTAGGCATGGTATTCATGGAGGCTTATTTATGAAATCCACCAGTAAATTTAAACTGTTGTAGCCTCCCATTCCAAGTTAAAGACTACTCTACTATTGCCCTGAGCTCTGATCTGTGTGGCCCAAATTTTCTTCTGAGTTAAAGGAAAAAGTGTTTCCCTGTGGTTCAGGAAAATACTGTTGGGTTTGTTCTACGCAGGGGACTGAGATCAGCCACTTAGCTGTCACTGAGGATAAACAGAGACTTTAATCCAGCGTTTATCACTTGGGCAGGGACTGGGGAACCTTCTTGCCCTGGAGCTGAAGTGAGAGGCTGCACAGCAGAGATGTGGTGACTGTTGATCTGAGGGGTCCTGCACACCACGGGGATTGGCATTTTTAGTGTTCCCCACAAGGGACAGGTGGACATGCACTGGGCTGAAAGGATACCTCCTTAAAGAGGGAAAAGCAAGTCAGCCCCACTTTTTCCCCAGTCAATTTCCTGCCTTCAGTGTCATACTGCAGATTCTACTGCTTACTCCAGATGTGATCCAGCAACCTTATTGCTGTCAAGAAGAGGAAGGTGATTGTTCCAGTGCTTCTTTAAATGATAATTACCTTTAAAGGCTAACCTAAGTCACCAGCCTGTACAGCTCTTCACCTTGGGGTCACAGACACTTGTAAAATATTTATTGTTGTGAATATTTATTGTTATTTATTTTGTGGAAGACCTATTCTAATTTTAGCTTTAGCTAGCAGGTTAAATCCTAGCAGGAAGATGGGAGATTTTCATTAGAAATACTCTCTGGACTAGTGAGGCATTGCCAGACCTCAGCCCTTCTGCAAATACAGATTCCACGCAACTGTGAAGGGAGGAGGCTTTATCTGCTCCCTTTCTCCACTCACCCTGGCTGGCAATATGGTCCTGGCCTGGCTACTAAATACATGTTATTTTCTCTGTTATATTTGTGGCCAATAATACAACTGGCAAAAAAGTTAGGGACCAAGCAATACATGAAGGCTGTAGCCCCAAGCTTGCCTCTGAGCACAAGTCCTCTCAGCCAAATCAAGACGCTACAGATAGTACTCCTTTCACCCAGATAGTGATCTTTTATTTCCTTACTTGCAAAAAATTGCTTTGTATTAATTTTTATGTTATTATGAGATGTCTGTAGGGACGATTAAGACCTGGATGTTGTGCAGTGCTCAAGGACACACTGCAGAGTGTGACCTCAAGGCTCTCATAGTAAGCTTGATGTCATATAGGACATCTCTGGGACTGCTGCTGCCACTGTCAGCAGGAGCAAACATTGAGTTTCTGATTGTCTTTACTAGTCCTCAGAAACCCTTTGGTGCCACAAGGACAGAGCTTGTATTTGTACAAGAAATGCTGCAGTGCATTCACTTTGAATATACAACATTACCTGTTGTGAATGAAATTCAATTATTTTACATATAAAATGACTATGTAAAATTAATCATAAACAATTTTAAAAGAAAATCCTGCCTAAAATGTAGCTCATAAACCAGATTTTCACTCTGATGTTTTTAGTCTGTCATGGTTGCCCCCGCAGCTGTTATTGCTGGATCTGAAATGTCAGAAAATGAGCTTCCTATCCATCACCTGAAGGAACAGTTGCTCCCAGTATAAAGACAAGACAAAGTAAGTAAAACTTCAAAGGCAGCATTAGCCGGTTTCTTTAGGTATTAAAAATCTTGTTAAGAAATATTACTCCACAAAATGAAAGAGAATACTAATAAAAACTATTATTATTTACATGCACATATGCATGCACACAGGCATACTCATACACAGACTACTCTCGTACTAGTACCAAATAAAAGGAAAGAGTTGAACAGAAAAAAACTGCAAGAAAGGGTGTGGATTCAATGCAGGGTGTGGAGCTGTATAAAACCACTGGAGAAGGCAATCCAAGCTGCTTTCTCCTCATATGGTGCCCAGTGCTAGCTCTTGCTCGCTGTGTAAGCAGAAATTCCCACTGATGTGTTGGTTTGTGTTCTTTGAATTAGATGTGGGCAGTGGTGAATTCAACATGGGCTTTTTTAAAATGTTAGCTACACCCTAGAGGTGACATGCTGTCCAAATGCAAAGGGTAAAATCCTGGCCCCACAAAATTCAGTGGTAAAATTTCCTTTGCCACCCACCTGTTCTCCAGGTTACCTTTAACCCATTGTATTGTCTTCTGAGAAGCAAAGAACTGTCCATCTGAAGCTTCTTTATGTAGTGTCTTTGACTCTCTATGTGTTCCTGCAGGAGCCTGTTAGGAGGGGTCCTCTTCTGAGAAGTTTGATACCCCCATTCCCTCCTTGGCCTTGGATAAGCAATTACATTTCAGCAACAAGTATTTCATTCAAACAGGAAAAGAAATATGGCCCCTAGAAGGATGACTTGATAGCAAAAATCAAAAATAATGTTTGTAATTTTCAATTGTTTAAAGATGCTAGCAGTTTGAATGTTATGCGGGAGTTGTAGACCAAGAAATCACGTTGTCCAGCAATCCTTGAGAAGATTAGATCTGTAAGTTCAGCAGTATTTTGAAATGTTTAGTATTGTCTAGACATGTAAGGTAGAAAAATTCCATCTCTACACATAGCTATTTACACTCAGCTGCCTCAGGGGAGAAGTTTTCCCTGTTGTGCCTTCAGAGAGAATTAAAACTACAGTCCTCAGGTGCAAATGATTTCCTCAGAGTGCTGCTCTCTCAAGCTCCATCATTTACAATTAGTCATGTCTTCCTGCATATTTCCAACTTTTCTACCTAGTCTCCACAGAAAGATGCCCATAAAAGAGGTGTTAAGGAAATTTCCCTGTCTGACCATCTAGGAGCCACACTGGCACCACCTAAGCTGGGACTAAAGCCCCTTCATAGCTACACATCCCACACTCACAGAGTCAGACCAGGTTTCCTCACCATCTTGACCCCAGGTTTCCTGCAGCAGAGTCTTGGACATCTTGATCCTTAAAATAATGTCCTTGTGGTGAAATAGCAAAACAACAGCTCGAACTGGGTGCCTCCAAGGAGGGACCCGGAACAAGGGAAACCCTGGGCTTTTATGCCATCACAGTCTAAGTGCTCAAGAGTCTGGAGGTCGTGGCTCCTGCTGCGTCTCTGGGTGTCCCTCACCTGGCTGAGCCGCAGGTCCCCAGGTCCTTTGTTATGCAAAGGATCAGCAGTTCACGAGCTCTTTTCTGGGTTTCCATCACCCAGAGCTCAACCTGCAGCTCACACTGCAGCTGCACACTGAGCTACCTGCACCAAACATCTTCCTCAGCACAGGGAACCCCTTGCACGCGTAAAAGAGAATTCCTCGGCTTTCAAATGCTCCTTCTTGGAAGACCAATAACAATTTTGGAACAGAGGACATGATAATATGCCCATTGTTCACAATCTAAGTAACAACATGCAGCATCAGCTTCTAAATGTGAAGGTCATTTGTGGTATTTCTATTTTGAGTAAAATGGCTCCTTGCAGTTTCCATGGTTTCACCTGAAATACGTACTGAGCCTCATTGTTAAGAACCTTAAAACCCAACCATTCTAATAAGAAAAAAGAGATCCTCTTCTGTCGGCAGTCAATTTGACTTTTAAATGTAAAGCAGTCTGTATTTGCCCTGGATAGGTTTATGGATCTTTACACTGCATTTGTGAACAAAACCAGATGTTTGGATTATCCAATTTGCCCTTCCTTTTGACATATTGCACAATAATACATTTAATTATTTCTACAGCATAGATTTTTTTTTTCTACAGTGGAAACATTGGCTTTATTGTTTACTATGCATAAGGAAATATCAGCTTTATTAAACTATTGAGAAAACATAGTAGGCTACAGTCATAACGAAAATGCAAAAGAAACACAATATGCTTTAGACAGAGATTTTAAAAGTTTAGCATTGCTTCAGATTGTATTCTGTATGTCACATTCAGTTGTGGAAATAGTAACAGTTATTAGAAATGCCAAATTTTACAGGACAAGATAGTAATTCTTCTGTTATTGCTCTTACTTAATAAGTATTAATCAGAAACAGAATGCTGGAAGGAGATTGAAGAGTGACTCAGATAAATAAGGCAAGGAATAGTTTAAAGAATTTTAAAACCTCAAAATGCAAAATTAAAACTGTGGATACTAAAAGACAGAAGATTTCCATATTAAGGCCTCCAATACTGTACTTGTTGAGTTGCCAGTTTCAGAACGCTCCTCTTTGCAATATTACTGGCATAAACACTGTGTTTTGTCACCAAAATGGGGCAATGCATTACAGTGATGTAGCTCCACTGATATACATAGGGTTGAAGCAGACACTGCATAGCAAAGAAGTCCACTTTTACAGCCTGTTTTTAAGCAGAATATGGAACCAGCTTGTTATTTAAATTTGTCCTTCTTTCTTCTTTCCTTCCTTTCTTTCTTTTGAAGACTATCTATTAGTATACTGTCATCTGAAGCTCTCATTCTGAAGCTGAAGCTCTCATCATTCACATGACATCAGTCTGTGGTATTTTTCTCATCTGCTAGTTACTCTTTTTACAAGTGTAGAAGATGCAGAAAATGTAAGAACATAGAGGAAAATTGCCATTTTATCTCTGATAAATTGCAGTTTCGTGATGTGGAAAGTCTGTTCATTTTCCTCTTATCAGGCCAAGAGATTTTTAAAACCAGTAAATGGGATCTAACTCACCCAGCTGTAGTTGTCTTAGATGTGGCCATTCATGCTGGGTTCATGGACTGGACTCTATATTCAGCAATACAGAGAGAATTCAGTGGTTGACCTGTAGATACCTTTTGTTCTTTGCTTTATATACATACAGCAAATAGTTAGTTACTCCAATGTGAAAATGCTTAGAATGTCTGTACAATTACATGGCTCTGAACAGTTTTGCTTAGTGTCAACAGAATTTTATACAAAACTAAATGTGTGAGGACTTAAGACTTTGGCTACCTATTTTGTATTATTTGAAGAGTTTACATATATTTCTATATCCTTCAGTGTTATTTCTTGGTTGATAAATTTCTTGTCTGTCGGATTTTAGAGTCCTTATGGTTTTAGTTGTTAGAGAGGAGGAAAAAAAAGAAAATAAAAACTTTGCATACCTTGTATATTTTCCTACTCTCATTTCATTAGAAATACTGAACAAAACTGTAAAAAACTACAATAATTAGTGTCAGGATTGCTTGCATCCTCCATTCTTCCTATCTATCCCTATTGCCTTCCTCATCCATCCTTCCAAAAAGGTGTGTCCCACTGTTCTGCCAGCTATGCCAGAAGTCACCTCGTAGGTGTGCAGAAGGACATCCAGCTCCTAGAGTGTGTGGTCTCTGCATCACAAGGCAGACAACAGAAGGATGAATTGTTCCTGTCCGCCTCACTTCGGTATGATGGCATAGTTCTGTACTCTCTTCATCTTGTTCAGCCAAACCAGCTGGCCTGAATCTAGCTTTTGGAGCAAAACTAAATTGGTCAAGCAGAGCTCGTGTCAGATCATCAAAGAGGCATCATGATGTAACAAAGTATTGCATCTGATACAACAAATGTGTTAGTAAGGGCTTGCTTTTTTTTTTTAAGTACAGAGAGACCTTATAAACATGCAAGATCTGTCATATCCTTTCTTATAGCTCAAAACACAAGAGAAATGCACAAGTTAGAAGCTTCAAATTCCATCATAGCTTTAATGCCTAGGAGATTAACAGGTGAAAAACACTGTCTACAGTGCTCTAAAGTAACAGAAATGACTGAAGGCTGCCACATCCTAGCATGTCCAAATAAAAGCTATTAGGATAGCTTTTATATAGGATGTTACAACCAGTTAAGATTATGAGAACAGTATGATTTTTTCAGAGACTGATCTATCATAGGCAAGCTTACATCTGGGACAAAGTGCTTAGAAATAGTTTTTCTTTTCCTTTTTGTTTTCCCCCAGCTTTTTTTTTTCTTCACCTGCAAAAAAACTCCTTCAGCTCTTTCTTAAAGCTCAGAATATGCATGGTGCATGAGTATTGAAACTTAATATCTTTTGCTAGTTTTGCAAAAGGCCACTTATTGGATTATTTTGATCAGAATTGCCAGCCCTGAAAGAGAGATTTTCTACAGTTGCTTGGCTTATCTTGCCTGCAAAATAAAATCTGTGCATCCAAGAGTTTCAGTCAAGAATTTATAGGGAAAGCTTCAAAGCACTGTAGACAGAGAAGAATTTCAAATATCTCTTAGCTGTACAGAGCCCTTACTCTTCCCTAAAAGACCATACGGTTGGTGCTCTGCTGCCAATTCAGTGAGTGGTAAGAAGGCACAGATTTTTAATCAGCTGTGTTAAAACTCAAGCAATATTCTGTTGCTGCTTTTAGTATTAAAGAATGTAAATATTTTTGAATGGGTTTTACATGAATAACATGAGAATACTTTTTTAAAAAGTTGATGCATTTTGGTGTCTAAAGCATAGAATCATAGAATCATTTGGGTTGGAAGGGACCTAAAAGATCATCTGGTTCTAAGCCACAGTGACAGCATCTACGTATTATCTAAGTTTAGAATTTCTTCTCTAGTCATGGAAGATAAACTTCTTGACTCATTTCCCAAATATAGATACCGAGTGCTGTTGGAGATGTCACAGGACACCTGGGAGCACTGCACGAAGGTGACAGATGTTGCACACGTTACAGAGGAGACCCATGACTTTCCAAGCTTCAGTGGGACATCAGGCAGGACGTTCAAAGGGCATTAGGCAAACTCAGTAGAGTTTGGAGTTCCTCGTGCAGGCTGCTGTTTGAGGGTGACTTGAAGAGCTCAGAGCAGCGGGCTGTCTGTCAGCTGCCTTGGTTAGGTTTCCATTGAGTGTAACGAAGTTTAGACAGCTCATTCCCATGTAGTTAGCTACATCTAGGTACCTAAATCTTAATGTCTGTGGCCTGCCACTAAGTCTCACCATGGATGTGCAAGTAAGAACACAAAGTTGTTGGGATGTGTAGAAAGATCAAGTAAAATGTGTTGTGCATCAGGTAATACTGATGTTCTAGGGAACAGCAATTGCCAGAATTAAACAATACCTGGAATAAGTTGATGGACAAGGTCCCTCTCCAGAAAAGTATTTACCATTCAAGAAGCTTTGTCCTTATTCAATGAAGCATTGCAGCATACTCTGGGAATTCAGGATGTGCTTAACAGGTCTGCCGGTTCAGGACTCTAGCTCTATCTTCATACACACATTCTGCATTAAATCTTGTGCTTCTGCACAAGGCTTTGCAACCCCTGCCCACTGTGCATAACCTTTGTGGAAAAGGGGAAAAAATATTAAAGTCAAATAAGTGGATTTCTGAGCACAGCCATAGGATAACTAGAAAATCACATCCTCATCATTTTCAAGCACTCATGGTAGCTGCCAGTTTGCTGACATACAGCGGCTGATGAAATTGCCTTTGCCTGAGCATCACAGGGGTTTGCCTTCAGTTGCATGGCCTTAGTTCTACAGTGCACATGCAATTCGGAAACATATTTTTGAGTAAGGAGTATTTGAAGTGGAATTCAGTTTTAGGAAGCTTACAGACCATAATTGATTGGCAAAAGAGATAGGAAACATCTCCTACCAAGAGGTTTTTTTTGGGTTTTGGAGGCTATGAAATCAGCTTTTACCAAAAAAAAAAAAAAGGGATATAAAAAGCATTTGATTGTGGGATGCTTCTATAGTCAATGGGAACTTTGTAATAAAAATATTAATTTATTCTTAGTTCACCCAGGATTTCACTACTGTGAACTTAGATAAAATTCAGATCTCTTCACTCCCAGGGCTGAACTGAAATATTACAAAAATAAATGGTCATGTTCTCATGGAACAACCAATTTCTAGTATCAAATATATGGCAAAGAAGAAAATACTATTAATTTAACCTAATTTTAAAAAATAAACTGGTCTTATTATCTAACTTAAGTATGGCTCCTTATCAGAACTGGAAAGATCCTTGTCTTGGATAGGTTCTCTAGACCTTTCTGAGCTCTTAGACCTGCTTTGCTTTTTCAGGATCTGTGTAATTGGCTTAAAATTGAGAGAGGAGGGAGGAATGAGATACATGGGAGGACACATGATAGATACACATGACACTGGCAAACTTCAAGTAGCAATATTTTTTTTTATTTTATTTTATTTCATGTAAAAAAGTCCATTCCACAGTAAAAAGTCTCAACAAAAATGTGCATCTTCCCAGACCAAATATGTGTTTTGTTTTCAAACTTGCTTTTTAAACCAAAACCAAGCTTTGCTTTGTTTGGTCTCCACCAATATTTTTTCTACATTGGACTGAACTGCCAAATGCATTTTCAGTGAATAAATTATCCAGAAGCTTTGCTGATAATTCTGCTGAAATAACAAGAGGATGCTGATCTGCTCGCCTTTTCGCTGTGCTCCCCAGACAGCTTTTGCCCAACCTCTCATTAAAAGATTGTTTCTTTAATTTACCTGTTACAGTGAAATATCTGGTTGCTTCCCAGATCTTATTATCTTAAGCCGTGAACTCCGTAAGCAAGAGAACAACCATTAATACAATTTCACACTACATAATTACATTAAATCAGTAAAATACTGTTAATGCAACCCAAAAATACACTATCAATTGAAGTGCAAAAGTCCAAAAACACCTGGTGAAACACAAAGCTAGAAGGACTCAAACACTGGTACTATCCACTAAGGTTCAAATAACTAAAGGGACCTTGTTACTTGTAATGTGTGGTCTACTCTATTTTATTAAATCCTGGTCCTGTAGCTGTGGCTCTGGCATTTTCAAGACAAATCCTTCATCAGTGTTATAAAATTGGGCTAAACTGGCTGACAGTCTGATCCAAACTAATCCTACAGAAACATTAACAAGTCCCAAAAGCAGCTGCTATTAGTAGCTGATCTGTTTGAAGAAAGATGGACCAAGTATGATGAGGAGGTTAAAAATAAATTCAACAACCTGCGTGCTTGGCCATGCAGCTTTCTGTCTCTGTTATCTAACACGATCACCTCAGAAGAAACCTCTGATTTAATTAGAAGAACCAATCTGGGATTCTTGTACTTACATAACAAATCACCTTGGGAAAGAATTTTAAAAATATCTTTCTACCAGGAATACTATCCTCAAATATTAATTATTTATGCTTGTAATAATTACAGCATGGAACTGCACAACTAGCCAGCTCACAGTTTTGCATATGCTGAATTACAATAGTTGCAGACAATTAAGGCCAGAACCTGAGTGATAATGATCATACTGCAGAAATATTATGTGTTTCCTCTATCTTTCATTACTCACTGCTATAATGAAACTTTTTCTGTTTTCTAAAATATATTCTAGCCATTGTATTTTTATTATTTTTTCTCGCCAGATGATCTGCCATGTAGCCAGAAAGCTGAAACTGGTTTAGCTTCTATTTTTAAATCTCTGCATTTGAATTAGGTTTTCTTGGTTTGTTTGGTTAGTTGCTGGGGTTTTTTTAACTCACATCTGCCACTTAAAAAAAAAGAAAAAAGAAAAAAAGAAAAAAAGAAAAAAAAAGAAAAAAAAAAAGGAAAAAAAAAAGATAAAAAGAAAAAAAGAAAAAAAGCAAAGGCCACAGTTCTATTCCGTGGATTTATCTCAGGTCCTGGCAGGTTAGCTTGACACATTTTTGCAGAGCACATAGGACATTTGGGATTAAAGTTACTCCTTGTAACTGTGTCATTAGCATTGTAGCAGCGTGCAGGCACTGATTATGTTCTCTCTGCCTCGCCTCCACACCTCTAATCTCAGAGTTGACCCGATTTCTATCACTAGCTTTACATGAGCCTCTACATATTGAAATCCAGGAGAGGGAGAAGGGCTGAGACTCCCTGAAAATAAACTCAGCTGGCAAAGAGATTAACCCATTTATAAATGCATTTTTGCCTGTTGCTGAGTCTGCAGGGTTTCATCCATTTAAGGAACATAGGCCTAAATCCAGATACTAACACTGCTTGGAAAGGGAGAAGAATGAAATAGATTAAATGGTATTTTAAATGGTTCTGTTGCCAGCACACCAATTCAAATTATTTGGGGATTTTTGGGAGAGAGGGAAGGGAGGAAACAGAACAGAGGGAAGGGAGGAAACAGAACAATGAATTTGGAGTCAACTTCTCAGAGAAACCATCTGCAGTATTTGGTGTAAGAAAATATTCTTTTCCTTTCCAAGTACCACTCATCATCAGTATCTTTGGAAAACCTGATGTCCTCTTAAAAGCATTCCCAAAGTAGGTGCAATCAGTCATCAATGGCAGAGGTTTATGTAATCTCCCATTTACAGTGAGGAAAGCAATTTATGGAGGAGCATAAATAAGAGACACAGTGGCCCTCAGGCCTTTGTCAAAAGATTCCCAGAAAACAACTTAGTTGACATGGAAATTACGAGTGCACTTCACAAGAGTACTTCTACCCCTCTGAGCACCAAGAGTCTTACCCATTTGATGATCCCAATTCTAAATGCAGATCCTTCTGAGATTTAAAACACAGAACACCATATATTCATATGAAGATCATTTTCTGCCCTTCTATAAAAGGCTTCTGCTGAAGCATCAAATACACAAGACTAGATTTAAAAACAGTGCTTTGAGAATTACATTCACACATAATACCAGGAAACAATGAGACATGCAAGGTATTCCCTGAGCAGTTTATGCCAGATATAAGTGGATGAGATGTGGAGATGCCAGATGTGCACGAGATCTCTTTGTACATGGGGAGACCTTGCGTGTTGATCCATGGCTGGGCAGGCAAAGCATCCATGGAGCTCTGTTGGGGTTCTGGAGTTTCAGCTCATTTGCACCTCTGACTCTGCTTCCCTCTTCTGGATTGAAGGCAAGTCCAGAACATTTATAGCTCTAGACTGTGTTCTAGGCACTGTAATGTCGTCCCCCAGGAGCACACATGACTGTGGAACTTCAACAGTCTGCTTGATAAGCCAAGGTGCATCTTCCAAGATTGTGGGTGAGAGCAGGGTTGACAGCTTGCAGATGAGAGCTGTTGTTCCTTGGGCCCTGGGACTAAGGCTGTAGCTGTGCCTGGAGCAAGCACACTGTGCTTATTTGGTGATTTCTTACAGTGACAGGGCAGTATAGGTCATTGCACCAAAAATACTGGGATTATTCTCATTTTTTACCTAAAAATATCTAGCAGTAAAATCTTCTTAAATTCCCGATAGTCCAAAGCAGGAAAATGATTTTTCCAAGAGGCGATTCAGATAGACCCCTAACATAGGTACTTAGAATAATTTCCAGCACTTCTAAGTCAGGTCAAAACCAGAATAAAGTTGGTATAGGGTTAGGAAAAATTGAGTGTGACTACAACTCTTATAAAAATCAATTATCCTGAGACTGTGGGAAGAATCATCCTGCCCTTGTCAGCCAGAAAAATGTCATGATTGTATTGCTGTCAAATCTTTCTCTAAATTAAGAGTGTCAGGTTTATTTTTGTACCTGTTACTATTGCATGCCTGGTGTGTTTTAAATATGTGCAAAACTCCATCTCAAGAGAAAGTTTGATTTAAGAAGGAAGAAAAAGGTAAGATGAGTTTAAATGTGATAAAAAGAATAAACAAAAAAAAAGAAATTGAGTAGGAGATGAGGTAACACTATCATTTAGATGCCTTGTCATGAGTCCATAGCCAAGGGTTTTTTCAGACACTTCCTTCATATATAAATGTAAATATTCAATAAATATAAATACTATATTGTCTCTGAAGGGTAATAGAAGAGACACACAAGACAGTATAATGATCAGTTCAGAAATCTATTCTACATTTAAGTGGATTTAAGGTTGAAAGCACTTGTCAATAATTCAAGGGTAAAATACATTAAGGAACTACTGTAATTATCCAAAGCTCAGGCAATATAAGCTGGGAAACTGAGAATCAAGGAACTGATTATAGAACATCCAGCCAAGCAATCATCAGGATTTTGTGGTTACTGTATAGTATTATGACAGAGCAGAGTTAAGGATAGCTGACTGCCTCTGTTGTGCCTGCTTTGTCTACATGTATGTTGTTTATTTTCGGTGTAAAGTAGCTGTGTATTTAAATGTAGTTGTTTGCTGACCCTGGTGCCTCTACTAAGAAGCAGTCAGCCCCTCCAGTGACTGTCAGAACACAAAGTTATTTTCCTATCCATGTAAACAACATACTTCAGTGAATTAGAGCAAGAAAGATTAAATTAAAAGACAACCCCTGGTCTCTGACAGCTGTCTCCTTTCCCTCACACCACCCAGAACAGGACATCTTGTATGTTTGAAAATAGCGTAGAAGAAAGTGATCTGTGTGTAAAATCATAGAAATGATCTGTGCGTAAAATCACAGAAAACAGGCTGAAAGGGATCTCGGTAGTCCTGCCTAACATATTGCTACACCCTAACCCCATGCAATGACTCTTTCAGTAGGTCACTGCCATAGATAGCAGAAAAAGGAAATTACTCTTTCTTAATGCTTTGCCTTCTTAGCTATGGCTATTTAAGGAAAAATACCCTTTAAATACAAAGAAGTGAAGAAGTTCTCTTGAGAAAGTGCTGTAACTACAAATGACATAATCAAATGAAATAAGGACTGTGTTATGGACATTAGTCATCCACTCTGCGTGTGTCCAGTCTGTTCAAAATGACAGAGAATGCCTTTGGCTCACTTTGGCATTAGAAAAGAACTGTGATTCCACTTTTGACTTGTTTTCTTAGTCAGATGGTCTACATACACTCAAATCTGAACAGCTGAAAAAAAAAAGAGAAATAATAAACATCTTTTTACTTTCTTCACCACCACTCACTGTGCATCTCAAATCAAGGCTAATTAATTCTTACAATTCACGTTTTCTTCCTGGACAATGTGCTGCCTGATCAGATCAAAACAAAGAAACAAAAAATCTCCACCTGGAATGCAGCCTCATTCAAACAACGCCGACACAGATTGTCCCTGCACAGTGCCATGACAGCTGTGTGCCTTATGCAGAGCACACAGCTGATGGCAAAACAGAAACAGGAGTGGCACGAACTGAAAACCATCCACTCTGTTGAGTCTGTGGCTATATGGTTATCAGGAATAAAAGAATATTCTGGATGCTTTACTCCCTGCTGTCTTCACCCAGAACCTTTCAATGGCTGCTCTGAAGCAGGTTGTCGCAATAATGGATGCTCTCAGCTCTATCTGCCTTCCAGCTGATGGCTGCTTGCTGCAGAGCTTGGCTCTGACACTGCCAAGGGCAGCTTCCCTCTGTTCTACTGGCAGTGAGTACCTGACCTCACCAGTCCCCGAGTCATCCTAGAAGCCTCACAAAGAGTGTTTTTACTTTGTGCCTCTCTCTGCCCCAGACTAGGTGGCAGGAAGTTTAGGATAGGATATCTTGGCTGTAGATTTGCTGTTCCTGTCATGTTTGTTACATAACTTTAAGAATACTTTTATTGCTAGATGTTCTATAAACAGACTAAATCAAACTTATTCTATTAAAGTACTGAGCTAAGGGCTGGTCTGCAAAACTGGATGTTGAGTTGTAATGAGATCAATGGTCAAATGGATTATGAATTTATAACTAGTATATTGGCTTCATCTCTCACCCTTGACAAGCCACAGACACAATAGTGAACAGGTCCCTGGCCAGCATTTCCTTAATTTTGGTCATTTATTTTGTATTCCCCCTAACTTAAGAAGACAATGAGTTCAAAAAAGTATGAAAATAAATCTCACCGTTCTCCTGGTCCTTTGGGGACAGGAGAGCATCCTAGCTTCATATGTGTCATCTTCTGTTCTTGCTATTCTGTTCACGGAGTTTGTTGTGTGTTAATAGGAATGGAAATGGAGAATTTTTTTTCTCCTAGATCAACCAGCCTGAGTAATTCTTAACTTCTAATGTAGGTGCTGGGAATAGATTCTTGATACTTCATTGTGCTTAAATTAGTTCATTAGCCAGAGTATTTTATTTTGTTATGGAACACCAAAAAACATTTAAGGTTTTCCTGAGCTTCACCCACTGGGCTTTTACATCCCAGTGGCATTCCACTTTGAGTCTCAGAAAAATGATAAGCAGGATAGTGGAAAAAATGTCCATTGTAAAACCTCTTGAACAAAAATGAAAGTTGAACCATTTTTATGAGTAATTAGGCTGGATAGAAAGGAGTCATTGTAGCCCCTTCTCTTACAGCTGTGTGGCACAGTATATGCAAAGTTCTGGGCAGACTACCGCAGCTGAGCACCTCCATAGTCACTGCTGAGGCTGCGTCCTGTCCTATCTGTATGTATGTTACACACTTGTACTGGCAGCATCAACACAGAAACCTTCCATCTGAGGCTGACCAACATTTTCTATTACAAGCTCCATGTGCAAGCACTTACGAATTTACAAAAAGGGAATATATAAATATGTTTGTATGGGACTTCCCACTTCATTCAGAACAAAAAATTAAACAATTAAAAAAATCCATTGTCATTGGCAATAAAGCATCCTGATGTAGGAAAAGATTCAAAAGAGGCTGAGTGTATGGAACTAGATGTAAGCTACCTCAAGGATTAACTTGGATGGTTGGCTTCAAAGATGTGTTCTTTTGATTTAAAGAATGGTACTGCTGCTTTGGAAATATCCAGCAAAACATGCCTGCCAATTTAACCTCCCAAAGGAGACAGCTTGATGAACATTACAGGCAGGAGGTCAGGAGAGGGTAGTATGGCTTTGCTCCTGAGCACCTATTGCAGCTGCAGTCACAGTGCAGGGCTGCCTGAGGCTGCTTCTCCCCCACAAAACTGGGGTTCAGGGACTAGGCAAGAATAGCAGAATTTGGGCTGAGTCTGACTGCTGCCCCTCAGGGGTGACGATGTCACTGAGAGACACAGCAGAATTTACTCTGTGCTCAGAGCAGTGGCAATCGAGTCTAGTGTATTGATTGCAGGTAGTGATCGAAATTACACCTCAAATATATTCCATAGAGTTTGACTCTGGTGGTACAAACTTGACTGAGATTATAGGAGCTCTGTCAATCAATTAAGCTATAAATCTGGCCTTTCAACTATCTGTACCCAAATATTGAGTAAACAGAGAAACTCTATTAATACACAGTAATAACATTCAGAAACACTTGGATGAGTCCAGCTGCAGCCAGTTTTGTCCTCTGTAACCTCTCTCCAGTTCAGCCACACATCGTTTTGAAAGTTGACCCCATGCCCCTGGCTCTTGCTGCACTGTTTAATCCCACAGTTTCATCTCCAGAAACAAAGAAAAAAAGATAAGAAAAGATCCAGTCTAATGTAACTATTAAGGGTATTAGCCATACATTGTTTATTGGGCAATGCATTTCACCAATGCCACAGAGATGCTGCTGGAAAATCGACAGGACTGATGCTATAAGCTGCTGTCATTTCCAAGAACAGTATTTGAGATAAGCTGCTCCTTCATCAGCCAGAAAATGTTTAGTAGCTGTGAATCCTCTTTGTGCTTGGCTGCAGGTGCATTACAAGAGCTCACAAGATGGATTCAGTGAGTGATATCCTCGGGGATGATGCCTCCCAGAAGATATTCACTTGAGCTGTGATAACAAATAAACCAGTGACTCCATAACCCTGAACCTGCTCTAAAGACGCAGAGGAACCAAGTAGAAGAGAATTCACAGCTGAAAGTAAGACATAGAACTGGGAAGTTTCAAATTGGGAATTTTCTCTCTTTGTCCTGATAATAGATCCAAAGTCCACTGACTAGAAGCTATGTAGGTAAAGTTGAACCACCTGCATCTCTGAGATAGATTTGATTGATTAACTGTGCCCTCTTTTCTGTCTGTGATTAAACTCTGAGAAATGGGATTTACTTGCTGTGGCCACAAGACCACATGCACTGCAAGGCCTGTGTTTGCCTCCCTTGCTTACTGTTTTGCATCCCTGCTCTGCCAGTTATTCATTTAGCTTTTCCCCATGCAAACTCCAGTTCCATGTCTGCAGATACTCAGCCAGTGCTTCTCTTTAACAGACCCTGGGCCCAGGGCCTCATAGATGCATTTGTGGGGAACATGGGGACTTTTTCTGCATTGTGCTCATTTTTATCCCCTTTATCTCTGTGGCCAGATAACACAAGCCGCCACTATTAGAAAGCAACTGTTCTGCATTTTTAACTCACTGCTAATGTAGGAACCTACCACTTATATACCAGTGAAAGTTGTTCCTCAAACCTCTGAGCAGTTAGTCCTAATGTTTATGCCAGGTCACGAAGCAGCCTTTTGTGGTGCTCTGTCATGTTTCAGGAACCACATAACATAGGTTGTCTAATCAAAATGGATAAAGCAGGCTGAAATTAGTAGACCTGCTACAAGCCCAAAATTATAGGTCTGTCCTGCATGATATGATGCCGCCTAGAGGTGTTCAAACCAGATTCAGCATCAAATGTCATCTAGACCCATAGCAAGACTTATTACCTGTGCTTTTCTGTCCCAGTCCCCAGACGACAAATAGCACCCAAATTCTTCCCAAGTAATACATGAGGAGGAAAGAAATTCAAGAGATATTTGTTCAAGCTTGGGGAGGGCAGCATGGTACAACAGTTACACAGTTGATACTCCTAGCACAGAATCCCTAAGGATCACCTGTACAAATAAGATGGTGAAGGATCTGGGCCTTTGGGCCAGATCCAGCATCATCAGTTTGAACAGAAAGCTCCTACTCATCTCAATGGATTCTAAATTAAGCCCTCAGGCCCTGAAAGGCAGCTGCTCAGAAAATTATGCTAGGTCATGGCTAGAGACCAGGCACTGCAGTCCTGGGGATTACTGAATATTTTATGATTCAGTTATTAAAAAACATGTGTATCAGACATCTATCTGGTTGGGCATCCATAACCCTGGCTGCTCCTGGGGAATTGAGGGAGGATATTAGCAGAAGAGCTATTTCAGGACTGCAGGAGTCTGCCTCTAATAAGCCAATACTTTGGTGCAGCGAGGGACTTTGCTGGATATTCTTGTATCTGTCAGTAGGTGTGGGGCTGACTCACGGTCTGCTGCAGTAAAGAGCCGTAACAGATTATTCAGGGGTGAGCTGCCCTGTGCATGTCCCTGGCCTCCTGGAGACAGATCAGGGCAGTGCCAGGACAGACACCTGAGAACAACCACCTCCTCCCAGGTTTGTGTGCACATGGGGTCGAGGCCTTCTGGATGAGAAGCAGAAGGAAAAAGCTTCTGGAAAGAGAATGGCTGCAGGGAGCCGTGCACAGCCAGGGCAGGTTTTAACAGGCATCTCAGGGTACAGTTGTGATTTCAGCAGTAAGTTCATCCAAACTGAATCAAGCTGTTCCCAACACAACCTTAGACATTTTGCCATTAAAGAGCAGCTGGATAACAGTCTACTTGAAAAGTAGCATCAACAATAGCACAGTTACATAGGTTTTCTTCAATACAATATGAAAACTAAAAAAGCTAAATCACTATTAATTACTTTCTAATGTTAATCCTACTATGATATGAAATGCCAGTCAGTTTGCTGTTTCTCAGATTCTTGAGAATAGAAATGCCTATTTGATTAATTCTAGTCCTAACCTAGCTGATCCAAGATGAATAGCAAAGGAGGTGTGAGAAATTAAGTCTGTATTAAAAAATATATAAATTGTTAATGTTTTAGTCTACACCAGAGCAGTAAAGTGCCTCTGATTTCTTTCCCAGTCGGACTCATTGAAAATAAAAATTTTTTGAATAAATCTTATGAGAACTACTACGAACTCCACCTTGAGGCGGTCTGCAGGGAAACCCCATGTTCCTGAGAAAAGTGATTTAGATTGTAATATGCCAGTCTGCAATGTTCACTAAACCAAAAGTGACAGTGACAGTGTTAAACAGACTTTAATACCTGGTAACATTTGTGTGTCCTCTGATTTCCACTTCTGCTCAGGAGCAGTTACTGCAAACACTGAGACTTTGGAAATTGTGGCTAGAAGGAGTGGATCAGACTGAGGAGCACCATACCAACAGAAGCAGACAACATTTTCTTCAAGTAGTGCTACAAGAGAAAGGAATCTGGCCCAATATCTTTATTAAAAGTAGCAGTAATGCTATGTACTCTGATTCAAATGTATCACCACAGCATTGCAGCCATCCTTACATCAGCGTTGTAATTTCTGCCTGAAAGACAAAGGGCAGGGAAAGCAAATGGGGTCAGATTCTCCTCCCAAGTGCTCTACTTTGAAACACGTTTTGGTTCATGACATTTGTTCAGCTCCAGACCTAGGAGGGCTGGGTGCTGTTATCAACAAAAGAAAGTGTTCAGGCAAGCTGCAACTGCAGTTAGTGGTCCTGTTCCCCTCCCATGTCTCAAGGCAAAATAACATGAACAGAAGCAATGGCACTCAGCTCTCTCTAGACACTGTGGGAGGGAAAACAAAACGTGCTTCATGTGCACTTACCGAACAAAACTGTCCCACACTGCCACCAGACTCCATGCTACCTTCAGATAAGGGGCACCCTGGATATGCTGTCCAGCACTGCCAAGGGTCACCCAGGACAGTGGTCCTCTGCCACACCACCACAGAGGGAGCTGAGAGACTCTCTAAAAGCCACTCAACACACAATAAGAGGCCTGTCCCACCTCAGCAGCGGCAGGCAAACCTAAGGCAGGATTCTGTTACCCCCAGATGAGGGAGTGCTGTGGATACCCAAGGGCTGATTTCACACCCACTGAACCAGGGTGAGAAGTGATACAGCCAGGGTTGCATGGCGATGTGTCACAGTAACTAAACCTCTGGATACAAATAGACTGAGTGTTCATCTCAATTAAACTGTTTTAAAGGTCAGACACTACAGTTCCTAAGTGCAACTCCTGGATGTCAAAGCTATTCCTGTAGCAATCAATCCCTTAATGACCTCCCTCAGCACCGGTTACTGCCCTCACACAAGTTGCCCGGCTGGTCAGGCTGGCTGGGATGAGACGGACAGCTCATCCATCTGGACACCATCTGCCTCACCGGAGCACCGAGTCATGCTGCTGAGGGCTGAGGCAACCCCGTGCAAGCTGTGATTTGGAGAACACACACAGGCAAAGAAAATCCATCTGCAATCCCTGCAAGGACACCACAGATTTTGTCCTAAATCTCTACTGAAACAGGTGGTTACGCTGACCCGGGACACCCGCAGAGTCTCGTCCCCTGTTTGCAGTGATAGAGGGAACTCTGCATTTTTTCTGTGGCTCAGTGTGTGCATCTCTTCTGGATGACATCTCTTCTGGTGTCTGCCTCACAGCTGACAGACAGAAAGGAGATTTGATTATTTGTCAGATGGAAAAAGCAACAGTGATCCTCTCTTTCAGTCTCTGGAGAGGGGAAGACGGAGTGTCTGCTCTTAATTATAGCCTTCAGACTGGATCATGCGCTGAGAAGCTGAGAGCAGGATGATACACATACATATACTTGTAAGTCACTCTAAAAGTGACTCCGTGTTGGCATTTGTGGAGACAAAAAAAAAAAAAGTAGACTAACATGGCAACACAGTACTTTATTCACTGTAGCCTGCATTATTTCACTGTGCAACACATGTGCAAGAGACATGTAGGAAGGCTTTCCAGTAAAACACCTCTGTCTCAACTGGCATTTGGTATCTCACTGCTGCAATGCCTCTCACCATGTCTTGCACAGGTACAGAATCCTGACCACCCTGCACAACACAAGTGTCAACCTGACCCAGTGAAGCCAAGAGAAGAAGAGCAGAAATTAATGCATTTAGAAAGACTGGGTATTTTCAGACGGTTGCATTAAGGAAAATGAAATGTTTTCAAACGGTATTTTTAAAGCTTGTTTCCATTAAAAATAAAAACTTCTGTGATCATTTGAAGGGCAGTGGTAGTGTAGTAGATGTAACTGGTCAATAACTGCAATAGCAAAATGAAGTCTTTGTAAATGCTATGAATCATTTAAATCACCATTAAAAATAGCATTATAACCACACTTGCTACTTGTGGAAATATTAATGAGGAAGGAACTCAAAGCACAGTTAGCTGTTTGCTGGATTATAGTCAGGAACCTGGTTCTTCTGCCACAGGAATTGATCGAACTTTTGCCTATATTTTCTGCAGGTTTTGCAATCTGTGCAAGAAAGGTCTGTGCCCCACAGTCACTCCCTGACTTTGTTGGGCAGTCTAAAGAGGATCCATCTCACCTAGTTCAATCCAGCTATAAGCCAGGGCTGCAGCCTAAGATGGCTTTGTGAGCTTCTTTGTCAGTCAGTGGGAAGAAACAGGCACTTGAGGAAGGCAGTTCATCTTACTGTAGGCACTCTGCTTAAGGTAGGATGACACATCCTGTGGAGATGTTTACCTGCTGCTGATTGTAGGATCTAGATGCTCCTGCTCGCTTTTAAGGAAAGAGAAGAACTAGGTAAGATGAGAACCTTCCTTTCATAACCTTGCAAAATGGAAGGAATCACAGGCACAAATAGACAGCAGCATTTCCCAGCTGGACAATTCATACTTCAGTACCTTCTGCCTTGCTCTGGTTTCTCCTGCCAGCCCTGGGGTAAGCCCAAAAACTGAGTCACCAGTAGTATTATTCCACATTGCCTACAGAGCCTGCTCCCCTATGGTTCTGGTCGTCTAGTCTGACCTCTGAGCTTTGTGCCAGGGCAATTGTTTTGACAGTCCCACACTGAAATACAGTACCTTGCACAAGGAGCACTGAGGACGGTTGATTTGCTAGTTCCCTTGCCTAAGACAAAATTTAAATCATTGTTTTGATTTTTAAAAAGTGTTGGTATCTTTTTCTTAGTGAACCGATTTTCTTAGAATTTGGATCTTACATGTGAAAAACTTTCAACGTCAAAAATGTGAGTGCTGAGTTCTCATCTTCAACTGGCCCTAGGTTTTTTTCACTTATGGGTTCCTCATGCGAGTAAAGAGCACGGTTTTCTTATGTTTAGAATTCCCTAGACAACATCTGTCTTCATAACCTTCGAAATCACTACCTGGCCAAAAGCTTCTAGGGAGAGCATGAGGGAAACATGAATACACACACCCATATGATTATATAATTGCTAAAGCTTTGTTTGGTCTACTGTAGAACAGGGGGAAAGTTAAGTTCACGAGGTCTAAATGAAATTCTGTCTCAACAGAAAAAATCTGAAATGTTGCTCTGTAAATATGCAATTCTTTTTTTTATGAGACCTTTGCTCAATTGTCTCAAAAATGCAAATCATCTGACATGATTTTGTGAGTTAAAGTATGTATTTTTCAGAATGAAAGGAAAGGGAAATATCTGAGTAGTCTTCCTCCAGCTCTAGCTTATATCCTAGTTTTTTGTCTGAATTTCTTTTTCAGATTGAATGCACAAGAAAATCCACTCCAAGTAAAAAGGCTGTATCCTACAGAGCCATCTCTACAGTTATTCTATAGTTGGTCTCAGCCAAATGCCAACATGGCACAACAGGGACACAGAAACACCTAGGACTTGATATCTAGATTTACAGCAGAGCAGATTTATGTTCATGACCAGAGACAGCAAGTCAGAAAAGAGGTTTTGAACATGCCCCAAGGAGTCATGTCTCTTGACAGGGTATTGATTGCTTATATACTCTATCTGATTTCAGAACTGAATGTATAGATCTGCCTCACAATTCTCATTCTTTGCCTGCTCATAAATATGTCCAGAACCCACCTATGTTTTCATTAGGCAAATATTACATATGTCTGGTCAAATTATTCAGTATAATCATTGTTTATACATAAAGTTTATAGCTAAATTAGAAAAATGTTTTATTCACCATAGAACTTTCCCCTCCCTGTACTTAAATGGTGGATGATTTTCATTATTTTGATCTATAACCAAGTCTTAATTACTTTGACAGCTCTTTTCTATCAACATGTTATATTATTGTGCCATTATTTCATTTATTTTAAATCTTTGCCTTGCTGGGCTTGATGCCTTGGGGTGGCCACCTGAAAAACAGAGGCTAGACAAAAATAAGAGAATAAAGGTAGGTATTTATTTGAAGGGCCTTCAAAGGTACACCCTGGGCAGTCAAAAGGCTACACCCAAGACGGACCCTGGGTCATGGGTTTTTCACACTTTTATAAGTTTGGTCCATTTGCATATCAGGGTTAATTCTCCAATTATAACTTCAGCTAATAATGTTATTACCCCAAGTTTTTCCTCCCCCTCAAGGCTTTAGTTTACACATTTTGGGGCCTGAGACAACAAGGTGTCCTTGAAGTGCAAACCTGGAGAGGGCTTGTTATGTCTAACCAGCATGAGAGGACAGCAGCTAACAGGCCACAAGAAACTTCAGAGTTACACACTAGGCAGTACAGGATTTGACAAATATAAAAGTTAGAACTTAAGGCATCAGGCTTCAGAAACACGAACACTTCTGCATGTTTGAATATGCACTGTTGACCAGAGCAGAACAGGAGGAAAAGAACAATGCCAATTTTCTGCTCTATTTTAGAAAGAGCTGGTGTCCTTCCATCCCCTCTTCCTGCTGACTGGTAAGAAACAGTGATGACCCTCTTTAAAAAGATTAGAAAGTTGATTGCATTGCATTAAATACACCTTCCCTACCACAGCTGCAGTTGTACCTGCAGCTAAATATTTGAACCATCTGCCCTGCTTTGACTAAGAAAATGAAGACATGAAAAGACATGTTGACAAAATCAGCAGCTGCTCTTATTGGGACTGTTTGTTTACAGCTGCTGACTTTCTTGAAAGATGTGCAAATCCTAGTGTTTTCACTAGTGCTAACACCATTCAGGAATGTACCAGACACAATTCTACCTATTACAATCTTTTCCTATTTATTAGATCTAGAGTGTTGAGCATCTGGTCCGGAAGTCTGAAATGTGGGAGTGTGAGCTGCTAAGTGTTATCTTCACAGCCTTCCATGCAGTGGTAGCAATGCTCTCAGCAAACCATTTAGACAGCAGATTTCCACTCTATTACCTGGAATGCTGGAATGTTTATTATATACAACTCACCTGGAAGCATTGCCCTCAGAACATGGTATTTGCTGGGAGGATGTCATAAACAACAGCAAATAGAAACAATTACTTGAGAAATTGCTTCCAAGTTAATTTCTCTGACTTACCAAACAAAAAGCATCCTCTTTAGGAGAGATGCTGGAAATATCTCATCAAGGGAGGTTTTGGAGTAACAACTCAAAATCATAATAGCTACGTGTTACTCTGTTGTTTGAAGAATATGAACATTTTTTCTCTAGATCTGCTGTCCATACCAGTGAGTAACTCACATTTCTGTTGAAGTCATGCACCAAAGTTATCCTTGGAGTCACATTACACTGATCAGCTGGAGAGACAAAAATCTTCAACTGGTTCTGGGAAGAGAGAGGATTAGATTCCTAATGTTCACCAAAAGAGAAAAAGCATATGTAGAGATATGCGGTGACCCTATTTCACCTGCATAGAAAGTAGTCCATCTGTGAATAATGAATTCCACATTCAGCAATAGTTACTTGGAAGCTTTCAGATTTTGGGACTTTATGAAACAGATACTGCAAGTAAAACATTTTACATTAGACTAAACAGGTCAGCTTAGGCTGAATTATTTTTTAAAGATGAATATTCCAAGAGCGTGGTATGTTAAGTTCCTTACTAAGAGACCGTAGACCCTTTACAATAAACTGCCTCATAACCAGTTCAAACAGAGCTGCCAGGCTCACAGCCATCTCCAAAACAGTATGGTTACTACAATTGTGCCATAGTGTCAGGACAAAATGAAACTTCTGGAGAAGGAAGGTATGAAGGTATTACATATACAGAGGCCTTCTGACTCTGACGAGTGAAAGCTCACACACTAACAGAATAGCAGGGGTGGGAAGGGATCTCTTGAGACAATCTGGTCCAAACCACCTGCTCAAGCAGAACCATCTACAGCGAGTTGCTCAGGATCATCTCCAGATGGCCTTCAAGTTTCTCCAAGGATAGGGACTCCACAACTTCTCTGGGCAATCTGGGCCAGTGCTCACTCATCCTCCCACTGAAGAAGTGTTTCCTTGATGTTCAGAGGAACCTCCTGTGTTTCAGTTTGTGCCTGTTGTCTCTGGTCTTAGCACTGGGCACCAATAAACACAATAAACTGGCTCTCTCTTCATTGCTCCTTCCCTTCAGGTATTTATATACATTGATGAGATCCCCTGACCCTTCTCTTCTCCAGACTGGACAGTCCCGGCTGTGTCAATCTTTCTTCCAAGAGAGATGCTCCAGTCCTAAGATCACTTTAGCTGTCCTTCACTGGACTCTCTCCAGTATGTCCATGCCTCTCTTGTGCTGGGAAAGACCTTGGTAACAGCAAGGCAACAGCCCTCTCTAAGGGGCAGGAACATCAGCAGCTCCTTCAGCATCTTGCTGGCACTGGCTGTCTGACTGAAATATTGAAAGAAATCCTAGATTTAATCCCTCACTAGAAGAGGACTTCCTTCAACTCATTGCAGAATGGCTCCAGTCCAAATCAAACATCTGTTGCACCTGTTTCCAAGCTGTCCTCTGCTGCTGTAGGGATAAAAACTGGCCTTTTTGTAGCCAAACATTTGAATGATGCTATATACTCCAAAAGTGAGACTTAAATCAGAAATTTGTCTTCATTCATCCAGACTGGCATGTTCTACAGCATGCAATAGCAAATATTTTCCATAGAATATTTCCCCATAAAGTTAAAAAAACCCAAAGAAAAGAGGGGGAAATTGGTTATAAGCTATAATGGGCTCCACTGCATTTCAGGAATAGCCTCCATGTGGGTTGTGCATGTTAAATTTAATCATAGTCTTGAAAAAGGAGAGTGCATTCAGCATTCAGCAGTCCAGGAATAGAGAGGACAGGCAAGGCAATGGACAGGGACAAACTGACCTCAAGTGTAAATTACTAGTTTGGGAATGCTAATAATGTAGATTATACTGTCTATTTTCCCAGTTTTAATGCAAGTCTCGAGATTTTATTTTATTCATAAAGATCCGTCTCTTGAAAACGAGCAAATACGCAGCATTCTGACCTTTTCTCTTCTTCTGAAAGTACAAGATCTTTTCCATTTAATGTTTAGGATTTTTATTTTTATTAATAGAACAGTACCTTAGAAAATTCACTTAAAGAGCAGAAGACAGAGGAAAGAAAAAACCATCTCAGTTTGTGTCACTGTGCTGATTTGTTGGATCTTAACTTAAGACTTCCCAGCAGTTGCCTTATATCCAGCAGCATTAATTTGTGGTTATTTGCAACACGTGCTTGCATTCGTGTGCAGGAAAAGCCTCGTGCGGTCCATTCTCGGTTAGTAAACCCTGGGCTGGCGAGGCTGAGGAAAATCAGTGCCTCGGCTGAGGAGGCACCAGCTCCTGGTGCTTCAGCCGCGGGGAGATGGGGAAGCACCCGCAATGTTGCATCCAGGCAGCGCTGCGGCACGGGGGACACGGAGCTGTGGCTGCTGCTCTCGGCGCTCTGCTGCTGTCCCGGAGCTCTCCCCAGCCTGAGTGACCGTGACTGGCCGTCGGTAGCTGCTCCCACCCGAGCCATCCCCGCGTTCTCGCCCGAGCAAGGCTTGGCTGCGCTCCTGAAGCTCAACCCAAAAAAGCCATTTCCATCTTTGGCCAGAAGAGGGCAATATTAGGTCATCCAAAACAGCCGGAGGCCGGGCAGGCTCCGCAGAGACAGAAATCCTTGTGAGAACAAGGGAGGAGGGAGCCGCAGAATCATAGAATGACAGAATCCTAGGGTGCTTAGCCTTGGAAGGGACCAACTAGTCCAATTCCCCTGCATTGAACAGGAACGTTCTGAACTCAATCAGGTTGCTGAGAGCCCTGTCCAAGCCAACCTGGAATGTTTCCAGGGATGGAGCACATACAGTGTCTCTGGGGCAACCTGTGCCAGTGTTTCACCACCCTCATCACAAAGAATTTCTTCCTTCTATCTAGTAAAAATCTACCCTCTTTCAGTTTAAAACGTTTACCCCTTGTCCTATTCCAACAGGCCCTGATAAAATGTCTGTCTCCACCTGTCTCATAAGTCCCCTTTAGGTATGGAAAAATTGCAGTGAGGTCTCCCTGGAGTCTTCTCCAGGCTGAGCAACCCCAACTGTCTAGCCTGTCTTCATAGGGCAAGTGCTCCATAACATTTTATACCAATATAATACGGTTTTTCTACTCCTTTTTGCAACTCTGTTGTGTTTCGCTGCTTTATATGATTCATAGCAGGTCCCATTAGACCCCTACTCGCCATAAGACACCTCAGCCTCCCAACCCCAAGCCTGCTGAAGCTGCCACCTGAAGGTGTGAAGCTCAGTGGTTTATCTGCAGAGAGCAGAGGTTATTGTAAAGCTTATGTGCAAATACACTCGAAGAAAGGCAGAAACAAGCAAAAAACTTTATTTAGGTTTTTAAAGTTCAGAAAAGAGAGAACAGTGGTCTCTGTAGAGGAGTTCAGCTCTCACGCTGCTGTACTGGCAGTGCAGACCTACATGTGTGTGAGAATCAGTGACCACGTGAAGGCAGCCAGCTCATCAATCCCTTCATCCCCCACCTCTCTTTTCTGCCTCTTTGGCTTTCTGCCTCAATTTCCAACCAGTCTGTGCTGCCGGTCTTCCTGTCACAGGATTGTGCACACTCTGGGTGCCTCAATGTTCCCCTCTGCATCCAGTTTAAGCACTTTCAGCAGTGTCACTTCCTGCTTCAGCACTTTCCCTGTGAACTTTAAGCCTGTGGACATCGGAGAAATTTATTGCTCTGTGCTTCTTCCTAACCCTTCTACTTCCCTACTTCAAAATTTTGGGGCAAATATCTCCCTTACAGACCCTGAGAAACAGGCTCTGAGCTGTAAAACCACTGTGGGGGGGGATCCTCTTAAAGGTTTTTCTCAAACCGTCTGGATGTTATTAGTGCACCATTTTGTGACAATTTTGGCAGCTCAGAAAATCTCCATTCACTCAATTAGGGAAGTGAGTAAAGTAATTTCTATTCATGCTCAGTGCTTTTCCAGTGCAATGAGGGCCAAGGGGAGGTTTCCTCTGGGGAGCCAGTGGTCAGGAAGGCAGACAAATGGCACAGATGCACACACACCCCACACTCAAATGTTTCTTTGGAAGCACCTCATATTCAAGTAACTTTTGCCAAATCTAGGGCAAGTTTCCTGGCAGACTGTGCCAGGGTTTCGATCTAGCACTCACCCACCGCAGATGATCTTTATCAAGATTACCCCAGGGCAGAACAGACAGACAGCATCCTCTGAATAATTTACTGGTTTCCATCTGTCTAATATTTTTTCATATCAAAAAGTCAAATCTCGTACAATTTCCTACAGAAATGTTGCTTGCTGACTAACTATAAGCAAAACACCATGCCTAGATTCTTCTAAATTTTTTTTCATATGACCTTTAGTTGTTCTGAATAACAAGAAACCAAGTAACCTACTCCTGCAGAAACACCATATATCATTAACAGCCATGGCTTGAGTGAGTTGCACCTTGTGTGCTTCAAAGAGCTGACAACAGTTTTATGAACACTAAGTAATGAAGTACATCAGCTCTCCTGGCTAATATAACCAAGGAAAAAGAAGGTTCAGCTGACATACCTCAGAAATCCAGCTCCCCTTTAAAAATTAAAAGGGATTTTACTTAGTCCAAACACATGTAGTTTGACTTAGATGCTTCTGTGAATAGCTCCTTGGTTTTTCAACTACTGTAAAACCAAGAATCTATTCACCTTCATCCCATCAGACTGATCAAAGAAGTCATTGTGGGATAGTGGCTTACACGGAGGAGAACTGCCTGTTGTGTCACCAGCTGCCACAGCATCTCAGCAAACACACGGAGTCTAACTAGGATCAGCTTGGCTAATCCAAGTGCTCTCACGAGGTCACAGCACAGGCAATAAGGCTGCTGTCCAGAACCTGGGAGAGCGTTGATATCAGCAAACCTTTCCTTGACCATTTCCATTTCATGGAAATGCCTTCATAGGTAACAGCAAAGTTGCTGTATTGATGCATTTGCACCTGCATAAAGAAGGACTCAGGCAATGTGAGCTAGTTATGGACCACACTAATAGAAATCATGGCATATCCCTGGCAAGGTTTGCACTACCAGAAAACTCAAAGTCATGTAGGAGGTAAAACTAGGCAGTTTCCTGGATTTGTGCTGTTGTTACACAGACATATAAGAAGGTTCAGTCTGTTGGTCAGAAGAAAAACATGATCCCTAGGCAGAGCTAGTAAGTTGTTCTCCTATTTATTTTATACTTCCATTTTTCTTAAGAGCAGGAGGTGTAATACAACTGCAGTGTCTTTCCTTTTGTCAGTCCTCTCACTTCTAGTGATGTCTGAACTCCTTGATCAATTGTCTTCATAGACTGAGAGACATAAAGACCTCCAAGACCTTATGTTGATGCAGTTTGCCCAATAACTGCAGTGTGACTGGAGAGAAAAGTGCCCAAACCATCCTCCCCCCAAGGAAAGGCAGCACCCAGCAGCTCCTGCCCAGGCAAAGGCTCTGCTCTCACTCAGCAATCATGGACTCAGTGCAGCAACAGTGTGGGAGCTGGACAGTACTGGATGTGGAAGATTGGAAGACCCACATCACACCTCCACTGGAAAGCAAGCTTAGAGTTATTTATAAAATTGACTATCCTTAGATGCACTGTCCTCTTTGCCTTGGACTGATACAATTTACACATTTTTATTGGTTTCTTGCATTTTGCTTTCCTTATCCTGGCATCCAGCACCTGAAATCTACTTAACTGTGTTTTATCTCCTATAGCAATAAGCCTCTATTAAATTTACTGAAATCGTGAAAGTTAAGTTAGCCTAAAATATCTCAACTCCATCTTTTTTACTACTTTGAGGCTGGTTTGTGACTTTATATGTATAATGAGCTAGCCAGCTATATAAACTTCGCCTTGTGTGATTCAGTGTGTATTTTCAGGGTTCTGAAAGACAAAGCCAACATTTTGTATACGGTGCAAATGACTCCTTACCACTGTTGATTGCTCTTCCTCTGGTTGGAGCCATCTACCTTTTCCTATCTATAAATTTAGAAGCAGAAAATCATTAGTTTTCCTCTAAGAGTTCAATGATTTTGAACCCAAACCAAACACCATAAAAAACAGTATCCTGACCACGGCTCACTGGAGTGCATAGGGCCTTGTCTGCAGTTTATTGTCATGAAATGTGTGGCAATAGGGAGCTTACGTGACTCCCTCTTCTGTACATTGTGATTGCTCCTTAAGACCGTGCAGTGAACACTTGAGGGACCGGCTAAAGATTAAATTATAATTTTTTTGCACCTGAGAGAGGGAAGATATCGTTGGAATCTCCACATGGGGCATAGCTGAAAGCAAAGTGGTAGCAGACAGACGATTATACTATAAAACATACAGGACAAAAAAAAAAAAAAAGGTAAGAAAAAAACAATTTAAATTCAAGTGGTCTTCTGCAAAGCTGAGATAATATTGCAACTTGAGCAATTATAGGATGAAATCTTCGAATCCAATTGGACAAAATCAATGAAAGTTAAATCTTTGGATTTTCCTTTCTTTTTTGAACATTTTTTGAACATTTTTTCATGTGTATCAATACAGATGTACAATTGCTGGTTTATAATGACATAATAGCAATGTCAGCTAATAAATTATTTCACAGATTGAAAAATTTATATTTATGAGTGGTACTGGTGTAGTAGTTTGTGGGAGCCAGGAAAGTGCTAATTCTGATCCCACAGAGCCATTGACCAATGTCTGCGGTCAGATAACTTGACCTTCTCTTCCCTCAGTCATCCCAGCTGGAAAGTGCGTTAAATGCATCGCCCCTGGAAAATGACAGCGTGTGTTCATGCTTTAATGTGTGTTTTACTGCATATAGGATGTTGCACTTCTCCTTCCCCTTCAGTTTGGGGTTTCTGGTTTCCTAAAGTGTTATGCAGAATCCTGTGCAAGTGATGTTTTACATTTCCTGAACCTTTCATATCCTTGAAGTTTAAGAAATTAGATAGCATTATCTTTCCTCTCTTGGATTTCGAAAGACATTTCAGGCTTGTCTTTTATCTAAATCATTTTATGGCCCATTAATTGAATAGATAATGTTTCTCAGCAAAGTCTGAAGGGTCATTTAGCATTTTCAGCATGACACAGTATATTTTCAGCCAGGGATGATTTTTTTTTACAGTTTTAGCACCAACAAGTGAGCCAGGCTTTGATATCCCCTGTTCTTGGTACATGTAAATCTTTGTGCTGAAATTCAAGCAGAAGAAATAGAATTTTGATTGAAATGGCATGTCATCTAATGCCATCATTGAAATTCTGAAGAGGCAAGGGAGACATTAACTACTGCTTTTAATGAGACAGGATAAAATCCCCCAAAGGTCTAGCCATTAGCTCTCATAAAATTCAGAGAAAGCTTTAATATGTTAGGTAGTAAAATAGGTATTTTCGAAGAAAAATCTAGTTATACTCCACATTTCAACTCAAAGTCAGTTTTGTAAGCCAGTTTAATCTCTGCTAAAGGCCTTTGTTAATCACCCAGTTCAAAGTGCTGCCAGTAGTGGCCTGTTGGCACGAGCAGTCCTGTTGCCCTATGGCACAGTCATAGAAAGTCAAAGAGATAACTCAAACTTCTTAGAGTTACTGATATTATTCTGAACATTGGGCAGTATCCAAAGCAGTCAACTCAAGCTGTGTGGAGGTTACTGATCCATTATGTTGTACCACATACCAAGGACAGGGGAATGTGCATCCTCCTTGGGGCTCCTCTGCCACTGCCAGCTGGGACCCAGTCCTGCAAGGCCTTGGAAATACGCTAAGCTGCGCATACCTTTTCCAGGCAGACATGGACAGCAAGATAAAATCCTGTTGATCAACTAGTTGGGTATTTTATGTTCAGAGTCTGTAAGACTCCTTAGCTTCTGGGAAAATAAAAGGAAAACCAGGCTTACTGGTTCAAAAAGGTCTGCAAGTCTAGCATCAGACCTTTGGCTAATCATAGAACCATAGAAAGGTTTGGTTTGGAAGGGACCTTAAAGATCATCTAGTTCCAATCCCCTACCATGGGCAGAGACACCTTCCAGTAGACAAGGTTGCTTAAATAATTATCCTTTCTGAATTTAATGAGCATAATTACAGTCCATAGTACTGCTTCTGTGGAAAATCTTTGCACCTGAGTTGTCATAATTTGTGGTGGGTCTTTAATTTTTAATTATTTTGTAGCTACTTTTGTGGAGGATAATTTTTAGTGAGGTTGAACTGGAGAGGGAGAAAGAGAGCTGGTCATTCATATAAATATGTGTTCATATACATATATATACATGAATGTAAATACCTATAACTAATATTTAACAGCTACTTTAAAACTTTAGTGGCCACATTTGACAACTACAACCTAAGAATATGGCAGATTACACTCCATTACATAATTTTGAGTCATGATGACTTCAGGATGTGTTTTGAAAGACTGTGAGCTCTCTTGGTGAATAGCAAGTAATTGCATTTCATTTCTAGAATTAGTCCCTATTGTTGCAATTCAGGTGAAAGGGATCATGATTGTGTATGCACCTTTTACTCCTCCTTATGGTACTGTTGCTTCAGGGACTGCTTATGAATTCACACTAAGTGTTTATTAAGCAGATTATTCAGAGCTTGCAACTTCTATTTCAGTTCCTGCCGTATCACAAAGAAACAACAAGGCAAAACAGGGAAGAAGCATCATAACACGTAATGTTATTTTCTCTTTCATGACTGCAGGTGCTAACATAGGGCTTAGATTCTCTGTGAAATGAGAACAATAGATCATGAAGTTGTGCCAAGAGGTGTCAGGGTGCTGAAAGAAAATTCTGCACACTTATGATCTTGTAGAGAGAATGAAGGCACTCAGAAGAACTGATCAGCTTTTAAAGTCGTCTCTGATCTCCAAATTACTGCAGGCCCTGAAATAACTTTTAAAAGTATGTTTTCTGCACATCTGTTTTTGATAAGCACCAACACAAAAGGAGAACCTCAAAGGAGCATTTGCCCCACGTGGTCAGAAATCCGTAGTGTAGTAAAAATACCCAGAAGGCTCATGTGAATAAGGCCTCGTGTAGCACCTTTTACTCTGAAAATATTACTTGCCTCCCAAGCAACAGGAAACTCTTGGTTTTTTAAATACTAGTGATATGACTGCATGCTCAGGTTGGAAGCTGTGCAGTCCATTCTCAAACCATGAGCCCACCAAAATAACTGTCAATACCACCTCCAACCCTAAAAGACAAGAACTAAGAATTTATAGAAGGACAATTTGGGTTGTTGTAGCCAGCAACTGCCTGAGCATGACATGGGCAGATTCTCTAGAAATTAATGTTTCTGATTCCATATGAATGAATGACACCTGATTTCACGTAGAATTTAATGCCCAGGTGATAAAGGAACTCGGCAGCCAACACAAAGTTAGTGTCTATGCTAGTCCTAGAAACGTGATTACAGCAATGTAACCACCGGAAGAACTGAAAGACTGAATATATCTTAGCTTTGTAAAGTTATCAAATAGTGGATTTTTAATGCTTTTACCAAAAAGCTTCATGTATAGTATAGCTCAATATAAGAAGAAGAACTAGTAACAAAGGTATCAGACAGACTGCACAAGGTGCTGCCGTGTGAGCAGGCGTGACTTTCTGAGCAAGGGCTGTGACCTAATACCAACAGACAGATACTTCCTGGGGGGAACATAAAAATTCAAAGGAAGGACTAATGGGAGAAGGAGGCTAAAAAAGAGCATTCATGGACTCCTACACCCATCTTACAAGCATTAGAAAATATGATGCATCTTACTCATATTGCATGATTCAGGCAGCAGAAGGAATCACAAAAGCAGCCAAAGCAGGGGTCACTAAGCATCCAGAGACATATGGATGTGCATATTTTCAACTGTGTGCATATTTTTACCTTGTTCAGCTCATTGGTTCTTTGTTCTGATCCTCTTTCTTTCACTCCCTCATTTTCTTTCCCTCTGCTTTTCTCCGCCCAAGGCACTGTACCTAACAATGTTTGCTGTCATCCCACAGCTAACTGTGCTGTCTCGTGATTTCCTTTTTCTCCCTGTGCACTTATCTCATCCATTTGCATTGAAAGGTCTCTGGGACAGGGGACACACTGTTGTTGCAGGACACACAGCATTGTGTTTTCCCAATACCTTTAGACCAACTCTGATTCCTGTACTGATTTATAAGGTGCTAATCTACTCAGTATAAGAAGACACAGAGTATCTTAACTGATAGCACATTTAAAATAGATTATAACCACTTACTGCTGAGTTTGAGACCAAAATAACACAGTATACCTACTTCCTGTGACAGTCATGAGGATATTTGCAGTGTATCTTTTAAATGACAAAATAAAACAGGCTTTTTTCTCATAACTTCTTGCTTACATACGTCTTTTTTTTTTTTTTTTGCAATGAGCACAGAGGACTGAAGTCCTTCAAGGGAAACGTTTCTACCGTGAAATGAAGCTCCTCTCTCTTTTTGATCAGGAGCATTAGCAACAAGTCCATGTGCACTTTTTCAAAAATTAAATAGGCAGATGATTTGTTGGTAGTGGGGTAAAGGCTTGCAACACCACATTAAATATTTTGATGGGAAAAAGGCTATGAGACAAGCCAGAATCAAACTCCTCAGAAACTGGTGGGAGCTTGTGACCTCCTGGTGAACACCCAGTGAGGTCCTGCTCTCAGTGGAAGCAGGAAGATCCTACTGTAAGTAGGTAGAATTAAATTAGAGATGAGCAGTAGATAAATTAGATGAGAGAGACACAATCTGAGATAAGTGATTAAAGAAGCAAACCCCTTCCATTAAAAATGTGAATCTAAAAAATATGAGCTCAAGTACATTTGCTTTCTAAGGATAAATCCGTGTTTCAATCATCAGCTGCATGCATAAACCTTTACCTTTGAACTAGCCAGATGTTGATATCCGTGGAGTCCAGCAGGAGCCACCAAATACCCGGGACAACCTTGAGTTTGCCATCTGCTGATTACACCAGTGGTCTAAGCTACTGTACCACTGAGTTCTCATTCATTTGTTACAACAGTGGTCTAAGCTAAGGCAGTTACCTATAGCTAAGGGATTTGACAAACCACAGTATTGTCCTAGAGACTTTTCTGGTTCTTCCATACTGGAACTTCTGCCCCTGAAGGCAGAGGATGACAGCAAAGAAGGAAAGGATGGCGAGAGCAGTTGCACAATTTATATGAAACTGTGAATGCAGTTATACTGCAGTTTTCTCTGGGGCAAAATGTCTTGAGAAGTTTCTGGTTCTCATTTTTTCAGCCCTCTTGACTTCACGCAATTTGCTTCCAGTGCTGCAAGTTAGAGCCTGCCATAGCGTAACAAAATCACACAAGGCAGGAGCTTCACAAACTGGCTCTGACAGCAAGTAGAGTACCTATACAAAGAAAGAAGAGTATCTATAATGTGTCTAATTTCTCCTACCAGAATTGTTGCAATCATATGAGATTTTTTAAAATCATCTTTTCTCCTATTGTGGGAGCCAATGTAGGAAACCTTGATCCCTAAATTAGACCACTGCTGTAGATGAACTTGAAGCTTCTGCAGTCTTATTTGCGCTCATCTTGACCAAGTTTGCAAGCTCAGGCTTGCCTGTCTCGTTTTCCCAAATTTGAGGATGGTAGTGCAAACATTTACCAGAGAACAGTGCATGAGGAAAAATCACTTAAGACTTTGTGAAGTGCAGTATTCTACCCCAGGACTTAGAATCTTTTGATTCATCAGAAAATTTTAAATAAACAAGATCTCTGTATACACTCGCCCCTCCTCTATACTTATATAAATACAGTCCTGTCATTTATAATTGCATATCTGTATTATTGTTCAACCATATCTTCCAGCTCTTGGAAGCACTAGATTGCTAAAGCCTGTGTGACCAAAAATTTGTCTCACTGATATTAATATAAGAACACTGGACAAAGCTGGGGCGTACACAAGCTTTATGATGAAATCATTTCTGTTTTGTCCTTATTTGAATTTCCGTATTTACTTAACAAAAGGTTTCACTGGGGCTTTTCAGTCCTTATTTACATAGATCCATCAAAGATGGCATAGTTAGACACAGGATGTAGTTGAAAATAGACAATAGCACAGCAGGGTTAAGGTATTGGGCTGCAGCTAAAGTGTTTTGTTAGGAAGATCTGATAAGTGCTTAGACTTTTTGCTAAAATAAAGACCCTAACAACAGTGGGAATTCAACAGGGTAATCACACTTAATGCAGACTGTTTAGAGCAATTAGAGGTGATTGACAGTGTCTTAAAGCCCTTAAACAGAAACAACATATAAAAAGAACTGACTTCAATTGGATTTCAGCTTCGTTGCCAGTTTCATTCTAATGCATTATATCTATCGTTAATGTACGTAAGAGTAAAGAATTTTTTATTGGTACTGTAAAGTATAGGTACTGAGACTTCCTATGCCATGGAAATATCGAAATGCTCCACGTGATATGCAGCCTTATCTGTAGACAGTGTAAATAAGGAGTTCGTACTTGCCAAGGGATAAATCTCTCTTCCCTGATGTCCATGAGGTGTTTATCAATGAATGGATCAGGAATGCCGCGGGGAAGGCAGAGGGACAGTGACAGATGATCCAAAGGCAGAATGGACTGCAAAGTGTGTTTTTAATGCAAAAACAAAGTTTGCAAGGCTCATTTACAAGCAACCGTGTATTTGTGCTTATAAATAACACACAGATATTTAACCTGCAGTGAGTGCAGATACTCTGGTTTAGATCTCTGCAGACATACTGAAGCCACTGCAATGAGGCTGACTTTTCATTTCCCAAAGATTTAGCTCATAGATCTAAGTGGAACTAGCTAATATAATGAATCGCCAAGGCAGTTACACACATCTTAGGAGCCTTGGCAAGATTTCTGTGACAGCGTCTTAAGGACAAAATTTGCTAAGGCATGGCACCCACTGACGTTTCCAAATGTTGAGTACTAGGCTGGCCTTGGTAGAAGAGGTGTTTGAAATTAAAAAGTTACACTTATCCAGAGAGAGGGTGTGGCCAGACAGACAAAACATCTACCTGGAACAGTTTAAATTACGTCGGCCCAGGTAAGAATTGCCATATTTTCAGCTGACATACACAGCTAGAATAGTCATGTGCTCCTATGTTGTTGCAGTGCAGAATCTGGGTATCTTAAAAGTTAAAACCTTCATTTAGGAGGCAGCAGCTTTTTAAAACATGCTGTCCTGATAATTTTTGAATGTCTAATGCCACCCAAGTTTTTAATAGGTTTTTTATATTTATATTAATTATAGTTATACAAGGGTCGTATGCATAAAATGTCTTGTGTTCATCTAACTTAGTCTGTTCTGAAAATATCTGTATTACTATATTGCCACCATTGTAGCAATATATCTGTAAAGTAGGGTGTTGGAGTGGCTGTGGAGTGATGTGGTGAGGGAACAACCATTCTGTCATGACTGTCGCCCCAGCCATTACTTTCTGGTCTCTGAAGGGAAGGAGCAATGCTGAAATCCACAGCTGGGTACACTGCTTTAGCAGCAGAATTTATGCAACGTAATTTGTGTATTTTCACAAGTGCAAAATAATGACCCAAGGGAGCAATAATTCTCTGCCAGTTTCAATGCACAGTGAGGTGAGTATGCACCAAGAACCTTTCTCTGGACAAAATCTACAGAAAATGAAGATTTTCACACACTTTGTATTATGACAGACAGCAAAGAAAGCTGCTGGTTTAGCTTTCTTAATCAGAGCCCTAGGTTTAATCAGTAGACAAGTAATCCCATCTACACAAGGCTGGGAATGGCCTTGGTTTAGCCACCCAACAGATAAGCCTTTCTTTAAGTCTTACCCACTCACCTGGACTCCCTCCACAGCCAGTGGAGACAGAATAGGCACCCTCACAGAAATATTCCTCCCACCCCAGGAAGGCATGTAAACCAGGTGGGACAAGGGGACGTCCACACTGACTGCCTACAAGAAGGACATACACGATTAACTCATTGCAGGTTCTCAGCTTGCAGTGATTAAAGTTTAGGTAAATGTTTGCACAGGGTGTATAGCACAGTCAGCTACAGAGACAGATCCCTCATCCTGCATCTATAGACACTATAAAGCCTTTCTTTTGCTTTCAGATCCAGTAGGACCAGAGCTGTCTCTTGCAGTTATATGCAAACCTATCTGCACGCATGTGTAGCTCCTGAGCCATTTGCTTGTTTCACTTTGTTCCTTATTGGTTATAAACCAGATGTCTGAAATCTCTGCTTGTATACACATTTTGCTCATAAAAGAACAGGTAATAAACATTTCATATGGTTTCTACAGGAGGAAAAATTATGTTCCATTATTTTATTACATAAAGGAGAAAATAAAGTGAAGTTAAAATAATCTCCCAAAGGCAAGCTCTCAAAAATAGAGAAACATCATCATTTTGGTTGCTTGGCTAGTAGCATAATTTTGAAGCTTTTTGCTTTACAAACAACTTTAAGTTTTGTTTCCATTTTTAATACATTAACTGGAGGTACAAGCTTATGGCTACTTAGAATGTTAGTTAATTAAAACAATGTTAAATTACCATATTTTCCCTTGCCATGGGGAGCAAACAGCCAGAGGATAATGAGTTTTATTAACTCTCATAATGTCAGTGTTGATTGCATGTAAATATTGGATCCATTATTTGTCAGTCCCCAAAGAACCACCTACAGAAGCAAATGGGTCAAGGATTAATTGATCATTGTGAGGATCTCTACTTCCAGTCACAATTTTGCTACTGTGTCATTTATATGTGCAGGAGAAGAGAGTCAAGGTGTTTTGAGGCTGAGTTACTTCTGCACAGCACCAATTACCCTTCTTTTTCCTGGCTTCTCCAGCTGATGTTGTATGGTCAGTGACATTCCTGCAACCTTTCAGCAGCTGCCAAATATCTTTACAAAAAGCACTGGTGTCAACTGGCAACTATCAAGGAATTTTCTAACCAAACTTCTGGATTTCTTGTTTTGCTTTGTTTCTTAAACCTCATGCTAATTTGTGGAGTTGGAGTCATTAGCTGGGAATGCACCCCCCTCCAGGAAATTCTCACCAGGAAAGGACTCTCCAGCACAGAAATCTGGAGAGACATCTGCAGCCCAGACTAAGGAATAGATCAGTGATTAGTACACTTTACTGGGATGTTGAAGACCTATTCTTCCTCTGCCCTTGCTTTGCACTAGCCCTGGGCTACTGCAAGAGGCGGGGAATTTTCCTCAGTCTCCAAGGGCTTTCCACTTGGAATAAATAAACCTTTGCTTGCCGGGTGATAAAAAACGTGTCATTTCATAATACAGATGAATTTGTCAAACATCTGTTTGCTATTCATGCAGCTCCTGCGAAGACTTTTTCACAAAATTCCTGCTTATCTGCAGCATCAGGAATATTTCCTTGGCTCCACGTTCATGGGTGAATACTAAGTCTACAAAAATTTCTGCTCTCTCAATTGGCTGTTTGTAGGGAATCCAAGAATCATCAGTACCAGCACAAAGAAAGCAGAACACAACCAGGAATGAAGGGGCAAAACTGGTTTTTTTGGTAGCAAGTAACCCTTAGTTCACTTCATGTGCATTAAGTGATCATATCACATCTTGACATCTCTCTTGACCCTGTTTGCTTATTTTTTTGAGGGGAAGGAAATTGAATTTTGACTTTATTCTTTTAAAAAGACTTGGTTTCACCTCACTGAGGAGAAGAAGGTTGGGAAGAAACATTGTTTAGCAATTTTCCATAGTAGAGATTACTGGGGATTTTATCCAGCCTTTATTACAGATATCCCTGAGCCAGAAAGCAAAATGACAAATCCTCATGAAGACCACACTGGTTTGATGTCAGATATTTTCTAATGTGTAAAGAGCAAGTAACCCTGCAAAGTCCAAAACAACCACAAATTTAGAAGAAGCAGGTAAAAGCAATTGATTCCACTGTACCGTTCTGTCCAATGTGGGTGAATTTTCAGGAATTTGCCTCATTCCCCATACTGAGTCCAACCATCTTTGTTGATTACATGTTGACTTACCCTCTGGCTCAACTCTGGTTAGCCAGCCAGCTCTGCAGCCAAAGCATGTAGGTTCAAGGAGGGTCTGTCTCATCCTTCTGAAATTAAACAAGAATGCACTATTTCCTTTTCCTACCCTTTAAACTGTCCATAAAGTGGATTTTAGATCATGTTCAACAAAGGAAATTTGAGAAGCAAAATACACCATGATACTAAAAATAAGCAGTGAAATATATGAATATAAATATATATATATATATATATTTAAATGATGCACAAACTCCTTCAGAATATGTTAAAAAGGGGAAACACTGGAAAATACAGCACTTTGCACTATGTTCCAACAAAATTAAAGCCTCAGTCCCTGCAACCTCTGGTTTTCAAGAAAGATGTCTTTCAGTGGTACATCTTCCCATGATACTAGGAACCGAACAACATATTTATAAAGCTCCCAAGGTATCCTAAATGCAGCCTTTTAAGAAGTAATTTCCAAATGTCATTTTTGCCATTTCCACCAACAACTATAGCTTGACGTTGGCACTGTGAAAGAAATTGCTCTGTGCAGCTTTGAAATCCAGCTTGTTTGCTTCATATGTCTGATAAAGTAAATCCCCAACAGCAATGGTAAACTGGGACCCAGTAACAAGTGGCACAAGTGTCTATGGCTCCACATCACTGAAAGGTAAGCAGTGTGACCATAAAAGATACCCCCCTCTTCTCCACTCCTTCCAGTTCCTGCTTAGTGTTACACTGCTCCCTTAGCTGATCTAATGTGGCTGCTCATGGGCACATCGTCTGCATGACACTGGAAAACCGACCTGATTTTTTGAACCTTAAACAAATTAAAAATTGCTTTAAAAACGAATGAAAAAGCACTCATATGCCAGCACTGTGACTTATATCAGCATCAAGACTACTGTAGAAGGAAAGACAAAGGGGTTTAATGCAGTCAGTGTAATAAACCTTGTGCTTGCCTATTCTCAAGAGGGTCAGCAAAACTTCCACTTAATACAACAAGCCAACCTCTCTTTCAAATATGAGATATTGCTGGATATTAACATTCAAAGCCATCTACAACTTGGAAAGTTGCATGTGTTTTAGACCAAGCAAAACCTCCAGAGTGGCCTTGTTTGTTAAAATGGATAGAGAAGCAGGTTAAAGGATCTGAAGATAAATAATAAATGAGTGACATAAGATCACAATTAGGTCAACATTAATAAGCATCAATTCTGAAAGATAAAGGATTTATCTTTAGAAGTGACCACCACATAATAAATGTCCTACTGCACCTTAATGGATAAACTCACTTAGTATTACAGTTGAATACAAAACAGGAAAAAAGTGATACACAGGAAAAGTCTAAACATTTTTTTCTCCCTTTCCTTTTCCCTTGCACTGCCTCAGCAACAGCCTTACAGTCATTCCCACAGGGTAAGAGGATATCTGAGTATTTGTCCATCCTCTGTCACACAATACTAACCTTCAAGAAGGGATCTTGCAGGCATAACTAACTTTGCCCTGCATACTATGGGCACGCCATTCGCAACACGAAGGGGACCCCCTTTCTGTGGCACTTTAAAATTTGCGAACTATAAGAATTATACTAAATACTAAAAGTTCCAGCCAGACTGCTAGGTCTTCTCAATGCAGTTGAAGTAACCTGTAGAAAATAACATTTCCAAAGCGAAAATGGTGAGTTAAATGAAATCTTGTTTGTTTATTTGTTGGCTTGTTTCCCTTCCTCTCTTCTATTCTTACTGTTTATTTGATCAAACTACAGTGAATGGCAAAACATCTTTCTGATAAGTCTGGCTCCTGCTGAGCATATTAGCTTATCTGTTCCTTCAGCCCATCTTTTACAAAACTGAGTGCTGTGACAAATCACAGCATTTCAAACTGTTTTAAGTTTCTCAGCTCGAAGTGATTTACTGTTAACCTTTGTTAAGAAACACGATTCTTAGAGATGAGATAATGACAATATGCAAATTTATTACTTGATATCAACATACAACAAATAATGACTGGTATGAAACAGAACCTTAATACATGGTAATAATAATGAAGATGTAAATCCTTTAATTAATCAGGACTGACTTTATCCCTTGTCCAGCCTACAGCAGCAGAAGTTTAGCTTCTAACTCGGAGCACATGAGCCAAGTACAGGATTTCATTATGCTGTCTCCAAAAAAATCGATTCCATGGTCCAGCCACAACCCTGGTTTACCATAAGTCAGTGGAGTGATCCTTCAAACCTGCTCTCTGAGTCTAGGGTGTATGAACCCAATTTTTTAACATGAAGCACTGGAGTTGGGAAGAATGATGCATAAGGTACAACATTGCAACATTTACGTGGGCACCTGGGAGCACAAGTACCTTGTTTTACTGATGGACAATAGCACTGCTTAGGTAACATAGATCTTCCTTTACCTATCATATAGCCAGGAAGAGAGTTGCTCTCTAGTCACTAAGGCGTCTTTGCCTAAAGCATTTAGAATAAAGAGACTGAATAAGAGGCTACATCATTGTTCTCCTAAGGAAAAGTAGCGTGAGGAGTATTATGTGTGATCAGATGGTTTAACAAAATTATATTCTCCAACTCTCAGGAATTTAAGAGATTTATGTTTTTCTTATTAAAGAAAATGAAGTTTCTTCATGAAACTGCAAAGTCCATATAAGCCCTGGAATATAATACTAACAGTAATGCTAATACTTGTACTAAAATCAAAAATAGCAACTTTCCTGAGGGTCACTCAAGCAACCACTGTTAACGCAGTCATTGTTTCTGTTGCTTGAAGCAATGGAGGAGACAGTGGAGGAGCTAATACACTTCTCTAAGTGAAAACAGTCTTGTCAAGGACCCAGCACAAAGCTGTTATGCTACTGGCACCTCCAGAGAAATATCAAGTGGTATCAGCTCAGGTAACCAACCTATCTCAGATGAAGGATTAAATGGATTATGTCCTCATTTCACAAACAAGAGGGGTATTTACCCAACTCTCAGTGACTCAGTGAAAGATTTCGGTTTCCACTCTGTTAGAAGCCCAGTGGTTCTAAAATACAAATAAATGCTGAAGTTAATAGACCTATTTTCTTACGTGTTTAAGTATAAAAGTCTTCCCAAGACAATAAATTATTACTTTATTTGCAACTGCCCTATTAAAACTGGGTATAGTCTTTTACAAATCACTTAGATGATAGCTCTCTCTATGAAGGAAACTGGGAAGAAGAAGCAAATATCATCATTAAACTAGGCATGAAGAGGAAAAAAATATTAACCCCATACTATGAGCCCTCAATATTTCCAAAGCAACAAAGAAAGAAGTAACTGGTCGTAATTTTGAAAGGCTAACTCTCAAACTACTTTGGCAATGAATGATTAACGTGGTCTAATGTCCCTCCTCATTGCAGGGGGGTTGGAACTAGATGACCTTTAAAGGTCCCTTCCAACTCAAACCATTCTATGATTCTATTGTTCTGTAATTCTATGATTCTATTGAAAGTCTGCTTGATGTCAAATATCTCTGCTTCTCACTGTTTCAAGTTTCCCACTCTCCTAGCTCACTCCACTGAGCCCTGTCTGCCTGAGACAGAAGACTGCAGCAATTATTGGTGTTACTGTGATAAACTCAGCATTAATGATGTACAGTGGTGTCAGCTGCCTATAGACCCTGCAGACTTCCAGCAATAGCAATTATGTTCATGACTGATGCATTAGTTTTTTGTCTCTTTAGATCAATTCAAACTGCAAACACCTACTGGTTGTCTTTACTATAAACCTGGCTAATGCAAATCTTGCAGATGTTCTCAGAGCTTAATATTTCCTCATTTGCTGGTTTTCTTTTCTCCGAGTCCCTGAGCAATGGTTTTGCATTAGGCCATATATCCTTCATACCAGGCAGAATGAACATATGGGCATTACTGTTTCTAGATGCAGGTTGGAATTCAACCTGCCTCCAATCTCTATACTTCTGAAATTCTCATCAAATCAGTTGCAGTTTTCCCTCAAATGAGCAAGTGAAAGTGTATGCAAGGAGAGTTTGGCCCTACCTGAGAGGTTGTTTGGGTGAAGATTATGTACTTTAGGGTTACTCACCAACTGGTGAAATAACTGGATTATTCAGGGACTGCTAATATTTGTTGAGGTTTTCAGTTCTGTATTACTGCTGTCTAGAATATAATTCGTGGTGGCACCAGGTCCCAGCTGTTAGTGATCCATGAAAGATGAGCCAACAGTAGATGTCAAGTCCTTGGGAATCTGACATCCAAGCAGGAAAGGTGAGTGGTTGTGTTACCAAACCCATCAGAGTCCTGATGAATGAATCCTGAGTGTGAACTGCCAAAGTTATGGCTTCATAAGGCCGGGAGGGCCCTGGCACACTGCAAAGGAATTACCCTACTTGCAATTGCAACATTTTATTTCCCAGTGCTGGTGGAAACCAGTGCTGTTAATTAACCCCTCATTTACAGCTGATAAAAGAGCTATTTTGTTGCAGTGGAAACATAGATATGGGCATACTCGTCCCTTGGTGATGTGAAATTGGGTGAAGTGAAATTTGGTTAAGTTTAAAGCCATTCACATAAACCTTGGGATTACCTCCCTGCATCACGTGTGGTCTGAAGTATATTATTCTGTTTATTTTAAAATGAAATTGTTAAGGAGCAAGTTTAAAAAGCAGTAAAAAGAAGAATCGTTCCCACAGAGTATAATTACATTTATTGCTGTGGTGGTGTTCTTTGGGGCACTAGTAAAAATCGCTCCAAAAACAACTTGATAAACACACTAGAAATATTCCTTCAAGGACTGGATTAACAAAAAAGCTGAATGCAAACTCACCTCATGAAATCCTTAAAACGCAGCTGGCAGGAAACTTGAAGAAGTATCAGAAGTAGTAGTTTTCTATGTCTGTTTTCATATTTTCACTGAACATGCAGAAATGATCATTCAGAGATACAGTTTCTTTTACTTTAGATCTGAACAGGTACTTAATTAATTAGCTTCTAAAAAAGATAAGAATTATCTTATGTCCTTGTTCTGCTTATATGTGAAGGAAACCTTAATTACTTCTGGATATCACATTTGTTTGAACTTATAAAAATATAGGCTTTTCTTCCTTTCTTTTCATGCCCTTGAAGTGTATCAAGGATGCTTCATGAAATACGTAGCATTTCACATGAAAGAGATACTAATATATTTCCACCAAAGTATTATCCAGTAGACTTTATATATTTCTTACAGCCTTTTTCCAAAACATTGACCAGCAGAGCTGATGGAATTTTCTGCAGACTTTCTCCAAAATGTTAGTCAGCAATGTATGTACAGATGTATTCATTTTTAGTCATATTTTCCGGTATATATCTCTTTAAAACCGCTGTTACTCTGTGGTTCTTACTGTGGATAAAGCCCATCCAAGCAAACGCTGTTCAGTCCAGCTTAAAAGTCTGGATGTGAGACGCTGTGCGCTGTTTGCTGATATCTTGAAGTCATGGTTCATTAATGAATGATTGCACAAGGCACCACCAAACCTGGTTATGGGACACATGACAGGTTTTGGCATGAGCAGAGAGCTTCCTTTCTTTTTGATGGACAAGCCTGTGCTTGTGAGTGTCAACTGCTCATCAAAACACAGAACTTAAATCCAAAACTTGACACATGCACCACAGCTCTAGCATTTTTCCCTTTCAGTTCCATCTAAAAACATAGGCGAAATTACCTGAACACTTTTGCTTAATACACAGAATACTCCTGCAGGCTGAACTTATAAATCAGCATCATTTAAACATATGGATTTAATCCCCTACTGCAGAAGTAGGTTCAGTCTGATTTTGTCTCTTTCCAAAAAAGCTGAAAATAAAATAGACAAAAAAACTAACATCTGAACCCACATGTCAGACCCTAATTATTAAACATGTATATGTAGAGAGCTACACAAACTGACCTTAATTTCTTGAACTGTTCTATTCCAAAATACGTATTTAAAGGTCATTACTTCATTATTGAAGCATACTTAGTCTATACATACTTTCCAGCCCACTAATCTTCATTATTTTTCTGTGTTATAAATGTTTTACTGCAATGTTTGTGGGGGTTTTGGCTCAGTTTTTTTGTTTTGTTTTGGGGTTTTTTGTTTGTTTGGGGTTTTTTTTTGTTGGTTGGTTGGTTTTTTTTGCTAGGCACTTGTAAATCAAAGTCCCCTCAGGTAAGAACATAGGATGAGAATGTCAGCTCATGAAAATTCATCTATTCCTTTACTACACTCATTTCTTTAGTGCTAGTTTCTTTAAATATTTGTCTGAATTTTCCTTCAAAATATTATTTTATTTCTTTTTATAATAAAAACTTTCAAATGCAAGCATTTTAGTTTTGAAAAGAGAAATGAAACTAACCATAAGTTACTGAAATTTTTTTTCTGAAATTTCCAGTAAACTAACACATAAATTGTCACTGGATGTTAGTGACCTGCTACTTCATCTCACTGTGGCAAATTGTCACAAGGCATTAGACTCATCAGTGACTATAAATGTGCTATTTTTAGGCCATTAGTAGTCATTTCTTGTATGGCCTTTTAAGAAAAAACTAAACCCTTGTCTGAATTATTGTTAATGTGAGATGGGCTGCAAAATACAACCAGAAAGGCTATAAAACCTGCTTCTTAATGAAACCACTAAGGTTTTCTGCGGTGCTTAGATTACTTTCAGCAAAGCAATTGCGTAAAGAAAGTTTGAGATTTGGCCTTCTATAGTAAGCACTCAATAGGCCACAAAATAACGCTTTTACAATAATCAATTTTGCCTTAACAGACTTTTTTTTGGTAAAAATAGGTTTATAAGCCATGTTGCTTCATTCTGCATCCAGCAACCTTGGGATAACAGTCCCAGGCAGTAAGAGATTGTGAGGTAAGCCTTGATATTGTAAAAAACCCCAGCTTCTACAAGCAAACATAGATTTCTTGGCAATTAGGCTAGCTGGACTAAATTCCTCTCTGACATGATTTATAAATTCATCCAACTTAATTTGCTGATAGGAAGCTGAGCACAGTACCCGGGTCATTTGGTCTGATTTATATCAGAAAAGTGTGCAAAAGAAAATGGAGCTTCTCTATCTTGCTCTCATCCTTTCCTAGATTCCTGTTACTATATAACAGGCATTCTTTTCCTTTAATTACCTTCTTCACGGCTTGAGAGCTTTGATGACTTGATTAAGCCTTGCAGTGCAGTTCCAGTCTCTACCCATCTGATTAATTAGCCCAAACCTTATTAACTTCCTAATTCCAATCAATAATGCACTGATGCTGAACTGTGGAAGGGCAAACTAAGGATAGCAATTTTATCTGAAGACATAGAGCCACGTACAGTTTGTTCTTTACTTCTTCATAGCTGCAAAATTAAAACTACCCATCAAGAATATATTTGCTCAGGAATGCATTTTGTCACCACCTGTCTTACCTGAACCATGTCAGCAATAAAACTTATGCTGATGGAGGCCTATTGGTGGCACCTCTGTGCTGAGCTGCCTTCTTCCAAATATGTAGCTGTTTCTTGTGGAAAATGGTACCCACTGTGTTGGAGTTACAGTTTCTTGCACAAAATGCTAATGGTACTGGGAGGGCATGGCAGACCCATGCTCTCTCCCGTACAGTGCTCCCTCAACCTGTCCAGAAGCAGGGAGAGTCAGCAGTGCCTTTCACTGTATTTTAAGGATGCCTATGGATATATTTCAATGCTGAAGAATTATCTCAGAACTGCCAGAACAGTCAAAACAGCACATAGATAAGTCAGTGCAAGTGTAACTGCACTGTGTAACTGTGGGTGGCTGAAACAGAGCTGGGAGGTGATGGCACTTTTGTGGCTCTCAGCTCCTCTGTCCCAAACTTTGCCGCTATACTGGTGCTGGAGGTCTAAACACTTACAAAGGCTTGGAAAAAGGAAGTCAGGCTTTTTGTTTTCTTCCCCAGGATGATCTGAATGTGCTAGCAGAGAATTCAGCACGGCTGGGACAGCCGTGAACTGTCAGGCAACTCCGTTTCTCAGGCTGCCACTTTCCTACTCAATGACTGACCATTGCCACCACTTCACATATTTTCATTACAAGTGTACGTTAGACCTCACTTGCTCAGTCCATAGCTGTTGTGTCTTTTTTGTTGTTGTTCTTGCAGCAGCATTGACAGTGAAAATGGGATTCAAAAGTCTCCAAAAGTCTGTTCATCAGAGATTTCACATTACAGTAGCTCTACCCGTTAGTATGAAAAGTACTGCTCTTGTCTATGTTATTTGGGTTGGTCTAGCTTTCTTCAACTATGGGGGGG
>VZTE01007284.1:220595-245175 GCA_013397775.1 Eulacestoma nigropectus | reverse complement strand
GGGCGCTGGGGGAGGGGAAATTACAGAATCGTAGGATATCCTGAGTGGGAAGGGACCCATAGCGATCACTGAGTCCAATTCCTGTATGTACACAGGACAATCAAAAAAACCACACATTGGTTTTGAGAGCAAAGAAGTACAAGAAAAAGCAGGAAAAAAGTATGACAGAAAAACCTCTCTAATATTCTTTCACCTGTAATAGACAGTCCTGGCAATAGCAAAGAAGGTAAAGGTACAGCTCACAGCACACTACCCAGCAGTGCACAACCGGTTTGCATTTAGGATAAGAATCAGTACCTGAGATTGATGCTGGGTGCTAACTATCCACCATTTATTCCCCAAATAGAAACACACAACTTCCAGACCAAACACATCTGAATAACAAACCTTTAAAGCACTGTATTGTGCTAAGAATGTCTGCAAGAGGGGAGCTGCACAGGTAGGATGTGTGGGAGGAGCCAAGGGCTTCTCATTAAATGCCATTGTTATTCTTGTTTTCACTGGGTTTTCATTTTCTGATCTCATAAGCAGCTCTTTTGTTCTCATTAATGTCTGCCCTTTCTAAACAAACCATAGTAACAAGTACCTCCATTATGCTTTCCACAGGCCACTGACAACAAACCACAATTCTCTGTACAATACATTTTCTTGGAGGTAGTGGGTATCAAGGGCTCTTAATAGTGCTATGTCGAGGATCAATTGTTCAGCTCTATAGTGCAGGAGTGTCTCCTGAGCCTTTCAGTGCCTGCCTTTGTGTACAGTATCACTGATGGGGAGAGACATTTCTTTCTTAGGGGTCCTTTCCATTAGGGAGGCTGCTTCCAGGCAAATCCAGTTGCGGAGGGTTTGGAAAACAAAACATGGGTAGAAGTGGGCTTTTATCACATTTGGCCACGTGACTGGTAAGGAATTAGACACTTTTCCTGCTACTCAGTAAAAAACTCTACAAAAGCACTTTCATTCCTGGACTGTTACTATTTCTCTGAACTTTTAAATATAAATACATGGCACCTCACTCTAAGGGTAAGTTTCCTAAAGTAGAAATTAAGAAAAATTTTAAAAATTCCTTCATGTCCACATTTCCTAGGTTTACATGAGCCACTAGTATTTGGGTACAATGGCTTCAAACCTTTAGTTTCCTAAAGGTATGAAATCACATTTTTCGTATGTCCGTGCTCAGTTAGGCCAGGGTAGTAATTATGCAAGTGTTATAGTGACGCAAAGCTGTACATGAAGTTTCTGTCCCATGAAAACCATATGCACGCTGCAGGTAGATCTGGTTTTGAACAAATCCTCCTATCATACCCATGTAAAATCCTTCTGCGTGTTTGCTAGTGGGTTTTGAGTCCAGCATCATGCTGGGAGTGCCAGGTAAGTAATGAAGATTTCATCTTTACTGATGATGGCCTTTACTGAAGAGGCAGAATTGGTGGTTTTCCTTGCATTAACAGCCCTCCAAAGCCATCCTACAAATCCTTGATTCCTAGCTTCTCCTGAGGTATTAGGAGAAATCAAGCTGTAGCTGAGGTCAGCAGTTGATATGTGAGGTATGGGACTGCTCATTTGTTGGAATTTGGAGTCACATTGCCCTAGAAGAAACTTATGAGGAGTTTAAAATCCTAGCCTTGATGGCTAAACACCAGGAGTCAGGAAGATGCATCTGCATGAAAGAGGCTGTACAGCCTCATTATGCCTCAGCTTCCCATCTGCAAGCCAGAAAGGAGCAGCGTACTGACAGTTCCTAACAGAGTTTAGGAACTCTAAGGATGAGGTGAGCAACATAATCTGGCTTCACTAGCAGGTGGTTCTGCACAGCTAGAGAAGGTGTGAGGTACTTATACTGTGGCAGAATGAAGGTGTAAGTAGAATTCCACATTAGCTCAAACTAAGAACACTTCCTCCAAGCTGCTAAGTTTCACGAACATGTGAGTCCAAGCAGGAAGATTTTAAGCCAGTTTTGTTACTGGCAACTGAGCTTTGCAAGGGAATCTCATGCCCATGCCAGCAGAACATTCCAAGGGTCTGCCAGGCTGGATGCACTACTCAGCCTGGCTGCTCTCCCAGGGCTGGCACAGGATGGGAGCAGGCGTACTTCACTGGTCAAGATAAGCATTTAAGCAGCTTCCAATAATCCTTTCATTCATTAAACCACACTAAGCAGATTTGATTGGTCTTCAAAATGAAGGCAAACTTGTGAAGAAAGGAAAGTGCACCTAAATTGATCCCACAAAGTCAGCACAGGCCCTTGGCACCAGGGGCTGCCTGCCTAGGACAGAGGCACAAGGCTAGCTACAGCAGTCAGTGCATCCATGCTGGAACAGGCTTAATGAACATCCATTGTTCCCTGTCACCAAGGGGTGTCGAGAAGCAGTGTGACTGCAGGGGTCTTGGCACTTACAGCTTATAGAGAAGTGCACAGGTCTCCAGACACTTTTGGCTTAGGTTTCTCAGGGCAGGTTGAGAAATTCAGGCAGCTATGGCTCAACACCTATCGAGATTCCAATCCACCTCACCCAATTATTCCCACCACCCCAATTCCTTTCTGTTCCCTGAANTGGGCCATCAATTTTCAGGTATGAAACTCTGAAGTGGGATACCAGCATTCATTAATTAATTCATCTTGAGTTTGCCCCATAGTCTTTGAGATGGTTTTCCTTGGAATTGCCAGCTTTGCTGGTTAGAAATTTTTTGGTTAAAGCCCATCTGCACATGGGTGATGTGTCAGCTTCAGCCATTGTCCTTGGAAGCTGTGATGCACCGAGGTGCATCTCTCCTCTCCTCTCCTCTTCTCTCCTCTCCTCTCCTCCTGTCATCTCCTGTCATCTCCTGTTTCCTACCCTCCATTACCTCCTTGACATTTACCTTGCTCTGGTAAGATCCCAAAAAAACCCAGCCTCTTTTTAACAAATATTCGGGTAACAACTGACACTTTTTGCTTGTCCTTGTTTTCCATTACCTGTGCTCCCGTTGTTCCAGTTGCCCCTCACCCCACTCATAAACATGCAAGCCAGATAACCATCACAGGGCACAGACAGCAATCCTGATGGCAGACAGCATTGAAAGAACAATCAGCTCCTGCTGCCAAGCCCTTACACACATCAGCTAATGCTGTGAGGCTGAGCACAACTGGTACAGCAAGAGGAGAGGAAACACGGGTTTGGTGAGGCACGGAAAGAGAGACTGAAATTCCTTCCCCAGAGTCACTTAGTGAGAGGCTGTTTCTCACTTCTGGGCAGGCGCCAATTTGCAGAGATGCTGGTTTTGTCCAGATACTGCCACCAGCCTGGTGACCTCCACTTGTGACATCGGGACATATTGTGTCTTAGGGGATCCATGACCTCAGGGATCCATGCCCCAAGGACTATAGGGTGAGGGTCTTCCTAGACATTGTCTGGGCAAATGCTCTTGACACCACGAATGGCATTATCTGATCTGGTATGCATTTCCCCCGCAGTGCAACCAGACCTGCCAGCTCTGGCAGAAAACCCTTCCTTAGGTCATGTGGAATGTATCCAAGGAATAGTTTAGGAGAAGTTGAAGGGCAGCCCATTGTGTGCATGGTACAAACCACAGCCCAGAGCTGACTCTGCTAGCACCCCTAGACTGCCCAACAATCTAAGTAATACCAGTCGTAATTACTTAGAAGATAATCAGCAAAATTACATTTGCTTTCACAATACTATTATCACAAGCTATTTACCCTATTCCAATCCATGTCACCTTGTTTCAATAGTAACTGCTGAATGTTCTTTTCTTCTATTCCTTGGGACTGCAACAGCAGGCTAGTCAAAATCTGCCTGGACCTATAATACTAAAGCTCCTCCTCAAATTATGCATTTTCATATCAGGTAGTTAGTTACCTGCTAAAGCATTCATAGCTTAAAGGGAGTAAATCTGCTCATGGGTGGAAGCTCCATGTTTTGGTAAAATGTTTTGCATTCTTCAGGTGTGCCTAGGAGGGAAAAAACATGAACACAACAAAGTGAAGAAAACTAGGAAAATATCTGATTATATATAAAAGAAAGGAAAAAAGGGTATTTTATTATTTTTCTCTATATTCTTTCTCTCGAGTATGTAGAAATGTTATTCTAAAATACATATAAGGAACGATATTAAAAAAATTAAATTGCAGCAGGAAAGAAAGATCCGATGAGCATGGTATCACCCCAAAAACAAATCAAATATTTTAGGTTGGATCTGTCTCACTCAGCATATATTTTAACAAACAGACTGCAGTGTAGAAAGGACAGCAAAATTCATCCCAGGAGTCTGAGCTATAGCTTTCATTCTAGGACATTAATGGAAGATTTCTAACCAGGCTGAGTTTACTGAAACAAAAACATCTCAAGGTCACACTTCTTAGGATGAGATATGTTCAATAGAATCACTGAAAAGGGCACATATGTTCCATGCAGATATGCTTACAGATGTCACTCATATATGTTCTTACTTTTTGAAACCTGAGGTGTAATGGGAGTATATTTATGTTAAAAGGCATTTAAAAAATCAAGAAATCAATTTCTGGTAAGAAGCCTTCATACGAGGAAATGTTTTTTCCATCTCTTTGGGTTCCTTTTTTCTTTTTTTTTCTTTTTTTTTTCTGGCTTACAGACATTGTTGCAAAGTACAGCAGGGGCTTTGTAACAGTTTATCGATGAGGAGTGGCCAAGGACATCTGTGGTCTAGAAAACCCACTACCAATGCAAAACAAAACCCTCAACCTCAAAACCATGAAGTGAATTTTTAAAAGACCACAAAAAGCTCCAGCTCTCTCCTTCTGGGATCCCCCATGGGAATTCTTTGAAAAGCTGCTTTTTTTTTTTTTCTGTTGGGATTTCCTTAATCAGTGAGAAACCAGTTGATCCTCTGGAGCCTGGAAGTATTCATCCTGTTCCTTGGATAAAAGATACCATGACCAGAGGAAGCAAAATTGCTTAAGTGCCATACCTGGAGTACAATACTTCTTCAAAAGAAGCAGAGCAAAATTTTTCAGATGTAGAGATGATGGTCTCTCAGTTCTGTGCTGATCCATGAAAATCCCAAGGCAAATTTCACAGACATTGAGCAGTTCTGTCATGAAGAACCAGTTCTAAGATTTAACCCTCAAAGCTATGTTTTCATCCAAAAGAAATCTTCACTGTCTGACAAGCATTGGACCTAGAAAGACAGTTTCCTTGGCTTGCTGATAGAAAAAAATCAGGAACTGAAATGGTCAGTTAAATTGATGAAAATTAATAAAAGTCAGAATGGCAGTCTGAATCTGGCTAAAACAGCTTAAAAGGCACTGGTATCACAGTTTTATTAGACTTTAATTTATACTTCATTAGAAATATAAAATGACTGAAAATTAATGTGTTCCCATTACCTTTAGTGCTGTCAATTCACATATATCAAACAATTTATTAAAAGCTATCAATGTACCTATTTAACAAAGTAAATCCTGTGTACTGCAAAACATGAAGGAAAGTGTGATGGCTGATTTCACTTCAGGTTTCACTTCAGACTTCAGGCCTGTCATTTATTACTGTGTTATTGCAAGTTTAGGCTTTTAACTCAAGTAAGGCAAAATCTTACGTATTTTGTGCAGCTCTGGTGAACTGTAAACCTGAAAATATGTAACATTCTCATTATGGCTTATACATTTTGACTGTCTTAACTTCAACATGCCTTTCTAAATACACACACGTATGTTTACACAGAGCTAAATTCTGCAATATGGTACATCCTGCTTTCTGTGGCTGAGGTGGAGAAAACACTTTTAACTCAAAAAAGTGGTTTTGCACTGGAATTTCAACTGTCTCTCAGGCCCTTGGGAGTGAGGTCATAGGCAGAGCAACTGCTGAATATTATTGGGAAAATAAAAGGTGCAGCAGACAGAATTTCAACATAAAGATTAGGGCTTGGTGTTGTTTTGGGTTTTTTTCTTTTTTAAAGAACTTGTTAATAAAGGAGCAAATTCCAAGCATCATAATTGACACAGCAGACAGTAGGGTTTTAATGAAGCAATCCATACATCTGACTTTCTTCTAAAATTTGTGTCTGTCTTGAATCCTTTCCCATATATGTGTTAGTTGTAATCTTGAAAATTTAAGTAGCTACAAAATTTTGTCAATTTGTTCACTATTTAAAATAACAAAAGGGCTTCATCTCCAAGAAGAAATTCTGTGCAAAAGAAAATTCATCAATGCAGGAGAAGGAAATTCCAAGTATACCTAAAATCCTATAAAAAATAAGTTCATTGAAGAGAGGCAGATACACAACTGAAAGCAACCTGACTGGGATATTCAGAACAGCTACTAAAGCACCAGGTGCAGCAGGTTAGATGCCCTACACTGATGAATCCCATTTGAGGGAGATATATTAGCTAAGCAGATTATTAGATAGGTTTCTGAACATGGTTACAGAGGAACATACACAGTGTTCCAGCAAAGGGCATCATCGGGCATGTAAATGCCCGCTCTGCCCATGGAAAGCCACAAGGAATGGAACAAATGGGATTAAGAAGGTATTTGCAGCAGGACAAAGACAAGGACCTGTGAAACACTAACACACCAAAATGTTCCAGAGGAAAACTTTTATTGCTTTGGACTGACTCAATGAAGAAATAGTAAACAGTGGTTACAAACGTGTTAATCTGCTGATTGAGACACTGAGATTTAGAATAGCTCACTTGCACTGGTGACATTGTTCCTTTAGTGCTCTTTCCCCACACACCCTCCATACGCTGCGAGGAGCAACGTGTTGAGGGACACACAGAGCAGAGGCTGGTCCCCAGCAGGCTGTGGAGATGACCCGTACTGCTGCAGCTCCCTTCGAGGCCGTGCCCTGAGGCTGTTTTCCTTGAAGAACATGTCATGATGGGAGAAGGAAGCAAAGCCGGCTGTGGGAAGTACGTGTTTGTATCTCACTTCTGTACAGTAATTAATTTTGAGGTCCGTTAACATGGATTTGGGCTCTACTTTGGGCATCAGTCTCTGCAGTGCAGAGAAAATAATTTAACTGAGCTGTGGCTCTTTTTTTTTTCTCCCCCCATTTGGAAAATAAGAACTGCCATCCTCATCTGTCTTTACACAAGCCTATGAAGAACTAAGGACAAAAAGTGTGAATTGGCATCACACTAGGACATTAAAATATAACTACTCTAGTTTTCCCAACTTTCTGGCAGGAACAATCAGCTCTGGTCCCACTTTAAGCATCTTGAGAAAGCCCTCTTTCAATAGAGAAACCACTGAGTAACAGAAAGTCACCAAAATAGCTCCAATACTTCCCTCTGTTGCAGGCTTCCACCTTGTCCTGACTGCTCTAACAGTGCCTTGGAGAAGGTGGCACTCAGAAGTCAGCAAGAAAGAGGCTTGGGAGAGACCAATCTGGACCGGAGCCTGCTCTACAGAGCTGGGAGCCAGTGGTGCAGCCTAGACCAGCTCAGCCGGACCAGAAACTCCTGGACTGGGGTCATTGTATTGCAAAGGAGCCATTGTAGTGAAGTCAATAGGGACGTTTTAAAATACCCCTACATGACAATTCCGGTGTCAGAACAGAGCAAGTCAAAGAAGGTTGTTCTTCATAGCAGGTTAAACTCCTGAGGGTGGAGATAATCTCACAGCAGGAAGGGAGGAAAGTGCTGTGCCTGCCTGGGCCAAGACGCTTTCACACTCCCCATTGCCAGCTTTAGGCTACAGAGCCGGCCATTATCAGAATCATTGTCATGATTATCCTAAAATCTGCTGCCTGACATTCAGGCATCTATCAGGAAAAGACCCAAGGCCCTATTAGTGCAGGCAATAAGCCCCCAGGAGGAGGGGAGGAAACTCATTCCTAGAGAAATTAACGTTCCTGCTGGCTACATTCCTATCAGCTTTGTTAATACTGAAGTGACATTCATTGGTAAATCTGATTTTACCACCCTCTCCCATCAATCAGCAGGACAAGTCTCCTAACAGTTTTTTGTAACTGTCACGCACAATAATCTGTCTCACAGACACATGATCTACTGGCCCTGGGGGAAGCTGAGCATCAAGCCTGTGTTTCTATGTGAAAACCATGTGTCCACCACCATCAATGTGTCCTGACTGTCTGTGATATCTGCTTTCCTGCTCTCAAGCTGCAGTTCAGGAAGTCAGCATTTTCCTATTAAACATATTAATCGATTGTGAAAGAATGCCACTCCCTCCCCAAGTGATGTTTCCAAAGAACATGATATTTAAATATTAGAAAAATCCTTTACCTGGAGATGCTTTCATTGCAAGTGCACATTAGAGATTTGAAAACAGTGGCCAACAAAGCCTGTGTGTTTTCCTGATACAAACGAAAGTGTTAGAAAAACAGTGAGTTTTCATCCCACACCTCAGCAAGTCAAGTCCCGCTGAGAACTTAATTCCTCAAGCTGATTCAGAAATATTTAGCCCTGTTTAAATGGCTGGTCACAAAAGACAATATCTGACAGGTTCTCATTTGCAATTATAAGTTAATGGAATATTTTACCAGCAACTACATAAAATACAAAATGACTTAACAAACAGACTGCACACACATGCTATTTCTTTGGGGAAATTAAATATTTGATTGTGATAGAATCTTTAAAGAGATGGGTATAAAAAACCCAATAAACTTCTTGATATATTTCTATCTAAGTGAAAGGAAACAGGTGAAAGCCTGCAATAGTCTTATAGCTGTTTAGGGAAAAAAAAGGAGCCACTTAATTTGTTGCAGATTTATATAAAATAATCCAAACTCGTGAAACTGTGCGTGAAGAGCACAGTCTTTAAGGTGATGAATAATACTAAAAGACCTCCTTACCACTCTGAAGGTAGTTAACTGAGCTGACTGCCTGGAGCATTGACACCTTTAAATGTCATGTTTATCAAGGGAAAGATGGGTTGAATTTGTAAAATATTTGTCCTCCTTCTGGGGCCACACACTAGCCCACTAAACCGTGTAATTGCTTAATTTTCTTCTACTCCACACCCTGCAAGTGACTACGAGCAATGAAGAGAAAAGAGAACCTGATGCTGAAGGAAAGTTAAGTTTTAACTGTCCGCTGGCAGGTGGGGAGATGGGCAAGGGGTTGCTGAGTGCCTCCCTCCCATGGGGATAGTTATAATAGCGGGTTAAAAGCTCTTTCTCACAGCCCCCGGGGACTGCGATGAGTCCCGCTGAGCCGCTGGCTGAGGCAGGGATCTGCCCAAAAGCAAGAAGAGATGGGCAAATGGTCATGTGGGACTGTACATGCAGAAGGGTTGAGCAGAGACAGAGCTGTTGGCCTGTTGCCATCAATGGCCTGCTGAGCCCACCGCAGTGCCCGGGCTCTCACGGGGCCACCGCATAACCAAGCTGCAGGCAAGGCACCTCCGATTAAACTACGGCAGGTTAAACTTCTGGTGAGTTTCTAATGGCTGTAAAAACTCCCCTTTGGCCTTGGGTGCTATAACTATTTATGAGGTTGACCTTTAATTACTCTCTCATGTAGAAATCTTCGATAATATGTCTTTGAAAGCTTGACAAATACGGACCTACACAGCACAGATCAATACCAATATAGTAACATAGTAGAGCAGCTTTCACAAAAGCAGATGCTAAAAGGTATTACCAGCAAAGCTGCTTCGAAGGACTTATCACTTCAGCTGGGCACCATCAGCTCTTTCCTGTTACAGAAGGGTTTAGGGAATGTAAAGAACAAATATGCAAGGGATGCCAAATACTAACGCGACATAAAGACTGGGAAGGTTATGAACCATCCGCCTGCTGGGCCCAAGGGAACCGCAGCTGTCAGCAGCAGTAGGACAAGACTGACTGCCATCTGCCCTTGCTGTAAAGTTTTCTGCTCATCCTCAGTTCAGGGCTGGGAAAAAAATTGATAGTTTTGAGTACCTAGTTTGAATGTCACAGCATTTCTTAAAAAGCATCTCCTTAGCAAATTCGTTATCTTTTGCAACACGAATGCCATCCAAAGTAGTGATGAAACTGAGAGTGGATAGTTGGTATTCATTCTATATTCAGTTTACTTGAACACTCAGTATTCCTTGACTTTCCAAGTTTTGACAGACAATATACACATGCATAAGCATACCTATACGTACACAAATGCACATATATATGTGTGTATATGTACATAAATAAAATCAAAAAGTCAGTAATATTCTGTTAAGAATGCTAAATACAGCTGGAAAATATCTACACCATGTAGACAAGGGGGTTATCAGTACAACCATACAGTTATATGAAACAGAACCTCAAAATCCAACATACTTCATTTTGATTTTAACCCACCTAGTTTAACTTATTATTATCATACAAGTTTAATACTTTGTGTCATAACTATTACAGAAATAGGTGAGGGTTCTTCTACGACAGTGATTAAAAGCAAAGAATATGCATCATCTTTGACCATCACTATACATTATAGGGAACTTGCCATTGCTCTAACCTAATGAAATTTTGCTGCTGGGAGGATGATTCCCAAAGATGTAGATTGAAGAAAATGCAAAGATAAAATTTTAAAGATTTTATAATAGTTTTTATATCCTCATCACTGCCAGAAAAACAATTGATCTATCTACCAGAAAGATACAGTTAAAGAAAAGCATCACAGACCAAAAAGATCTGCACAGATTTTGGGGGAGGTTTTAAATTTTAAGAGTCACTTTAGTTTTCCTTCTCTTCTTAATTTCTGCAGAATTAAATTGTTTTCTCTTATTCAGAAGAACAACTGTTCTCCTTTAGCCCTCTCACAGAACTTTTTTTTTGTCATAACAACATCCTGGCCAAAACAGCTCCCACGAGACAAAATCAATGAAAGTCATAAAAGAAGAATGTTTTTGTCATGCCAGGTCCTACTGCTCATGTCTTACACTTACAAAACCAACAGCAACTAAACTGGGATAGACAGACCACCTGAATAGAACTGGCCAGTCACTCTAACCAGTTGAAAAAATCCAACAAACAGAAACAAACTATATTAACACTGTGATAACAGTGTCACATCAGCATGGAAACAGAAAAAGAACTTAAAAGCCCTAAATTCAGGGACTTTCCCCATGAGAAGGTAGGATCAGACTAGTTTTCTCTGAGGTTACCTCTCTCCCTGCAGATCTGGCATCTGAACTCTCTCTTTGATGGAAAGGAACTCAAAAAACCACTCTACCCAAAAGGCTCCCTCTCCATCCCTTGTTTCTCAAATCTCCAAAACATAAGGCTGAGGACACCCTTGGGAAGGGGCCTGGGGGGGATGAGTAAAGAACCCAGATCCTTGAGCAAATAACCAAACATCTCTTATCCAGGAATTTTCCATTTTGATGGCATGTTTTTTCATGCTGAATTTTGGTTTGTGTGTATTACATTAACTGTGTTTGTGATTTCTCTAGGTCTGAAACTAAGAGAAGCAAGTCTTAGAAGAAGAGGCATGGGTTAAATAGAAGCCTACTCTGACAAATATAGTTATATCCATACAAGGTTTCGTATCTCTCTTGGCTGGAGGTCCACCGAAGTCGAGAGAGAGAAAAACTCATTTTGACAAGTAAACTTCTGGATCAGCCTCGTTACAGTGTGTGGAGCAAAGACACCCAGTAGGGGCCTGTCTGGGCCCCGCTGCCTTCAGAGCCACGGTGTGACTCCTTCTTTGGCTGCCAGCAGAAGGAAAGAAGCTTTCAAGAAGGCAGATCCAGACACACCAGAAAAGTAAAATCCTGCCCTCCAGGGGCAGAACTGTCTCTCTCCCAGCACTGCATACGGCTTATGGAAGGGAAAGCCCCCAAGCCCTCCAGCATCCTTCAGCGCTGCCATCTCCAGCATTTCCTGCTCCCGTCTTGTCCATCCCCAGTAGTAGCAGGAGCAGCAAACTGCCAGCCCATGTTCCCTCCATGACTCTCTGCTTACTGATGGGTACATCAGTGGGAAACAGCCATACCTCAGGCTGTGGGGAGGCTGAAGAAAAAGAGCAGATTCTCCTTTGATTGTTTCATTGGGATTTTCACATCCCTGACAAAAAAATAAAATTGAAAATCAAATCCACTTTTCATTAAAAGAGTCTACTGGTGAAACTGATACGACAGAAATATACATTCCTGTGTGCTGCCTTCCTGCTCCGTAATGGCTCTTGCATTAGGGAATGGGGGCAGGGGGGCTGCTGTTGTACATTTACTTTAGTAAAGATTGCTATTGAATTAAACCTTTAATGGGGTGTTTATGCTCCCGCTCAGCTAAGAGCTCCAAGCTTGTGGCAGAGTAGTCTTTCCCTCCACCTTGACAGCTATTAGAGAATCAATACAGGTAATCCCTCGGCTAGCCGTCAGCACCGCTGCTGTGGGCCTGCCCTGGCCACTGCAGTGGGGTCACTTGTGGGAAAGCCAAACTTCTCTGGGGAGCGACTTTCCACAACACCCCCCCCACCACTGCACTGACCCTCTGCAGCTCCAGAGGGAATCTCACCAACCCCACTCAGATTAAGCTAGAGGATGGATTTACTCTTACTCTCTAGGAAGCATGGGCCTCACATCTTGATTTCACTTCAGGGATTATCTGCGAATTGCACTTTTTGGATAGTATAATCTAAGTAATAATCTCTTTCCCCTTCCTTCATCCTCGGTGGATATTTTCTCTGCTCCTGCACTTCTGTTCGTGACTAAGGTATCTTCTACTGGCTCTGCTCAAGTCCCTGCAGTCAAAGTGGGAGGATTGGATTTTCTCACTGCTCCTTTGCAGACTGATAACACTGCAGTTTGCAGGACTGTGTGGCATTCTCACAGTAAGGCATTCAAACGTGCTCTCTACACTACTAAATTGCTGGGCCAGCCGGAGGTTAGTCCTGTGACAAAGATTAGTCCTGTGAGTTTGTCTGGTTTGCCACTGCTGCGGTGCAGATAAGCTGGGGTTTCAGGACAGCGCCTACAGCAAGAGCTGCTGCAGAGTGGCTGGCTGGGGATGCAGACGGAACAGAGTAGCTCAAGTCCCACTGTAGGAGAGGCAGAGGTGCTGTTGCTCTCCTCTGGTGCTGCTGCATAGCCCCAGTTGTCAACACTCAACCCCAGGAACCTTCGAGGGAACTGGCTTTTCAGAAAAATTACTCACTGGTGGAGAGGAAGTCTCTTTAAAACTTGAGTCAAACACCATAAAAACACAGACTGAAAGTCTGGATGTGTTTCACCTAAGGTTAAAAAAGAACAAAAGAAGGGAACAAAGAGCCTCACACCCCTCATGTACCCAAGGCCCTGCACTAGGTGCGTTAAGGAGAGACAGAAGGGAGAATGTGCAAGGGCGCATGTGTCAGGAGAGAAAGGGAAATGAAGGTGATGGTGACTGTGTCTGTAGGGGTGAAACAAACACCAGTGCTTGCTGTGAAGGCCTGTAGGAGACTGAGGACCCAAGGAATGGCTTTCTTGAGAAGGGGGCAGCCAGTCAGGCCTCCTCTGGTGAATGATCTCTTTTGTTTAATGGACGGTTTGGCACTGACCACCAATTGTTTGTGGCATTATCTTCAATTCACTAAGCTCCTTGATGCTTTTCACCTTCCCTCAGTGGTTAACCACCTCTCTGTTCTCCAGAGTGAGCAGCAGGACAGGGGCTGGGACAGCAGGGCCTGGGGACCAGGTGTTTGAAAAAGAGGGATATGCAGGAGATGCTAGAGGCAGCAGATGTCGGTGGGCAGGCCTTTTGTTCTCTCACACTTGCAAGCCTGAGCTCTGGGACCACTCTTTTTTTTGCCTCCCCATTGTCATTCACCCAGGAGGAGCATTTCAGGAGTTAGCCTCACATAGTCTCTCTCTGCACCCTTCTGCTCCAACAAAACAGCTGATTGCCCTCATACTCTGGTTTCTATTTAGATCACTTTCTATTAACGTTTAAAAAACTCTGACAAGAGTTAATGCAGAACACTTAAAATCAGCTAGTGTCTTACAGGACTGATTAGTCCCAGGGACCTGTCTTGTTGCTCCCCTTGGCAGGACCATTTTTAAGCCTAGTTAAGGGAAAGAAGAGCCAGGGTGCACACACATCCTTTCCCTTAGCAAATGCAGTGACAATGTGACCCCAGACAGAGACATCACCCCACAGCCAGTTTAAGCCAAACTGAGTGAGAAACACAGGTATCTATCACACATAGTGTATTACTGTAGTTACACTCATGGAAAATAACGCCTCTGTCCCATATTTAAAGATGCCAAGAAATGGAAGAATTGGATCTAGTATAGCATGCAGTGCTACAGCCCAGTCCCCTGAGAACTGCAGGGATGTCCTGCTTTCTGCTGCCTCAGCTCAGAAATGGCTGCAGGAGCATGGAGCACCATGGTGCTGGCTCAGGGGGACCTGGCACCCGAGCCTGCCCAGCACAAGGACTGAGCCTTTACATTTGGTCACAAATATTCTCCATTCGGCTGAACTTGCAGTGCAGCCTCCTTCATGCACAAGTCCTTCTGTGCCATGCAGTCATTCTGGGAACCTGCCAAATAAAAAAATGCAGCATGCTCACGTTCCCTCCCTCCCCTCTCTTCTTAGCTGTATGTATAAATATCCAGAACCCACTGCTGGCTGAGCTGCCTGGAGCTGCACATTCTCTCAGCTGCTCAGAGCACAGCCACAAAAGGTGCAAGTAAATGTGCAAATCGTCAGGGAGGAAAACCTCAGCTCACTGGACTCACATAGGGTACAGGTACACTACAGGAGCATTTCCTAACCTCTCCTAACCCCTTCCTGGCAAGAACAGCAATCTGTTTTCTCTGACAATCAGTGCATTTTCCTTTCAGGAAACTAAAATCTGCCATGGTCTGGCAGGCGGCTCAGCTTAACCTCCCTCCTGATCCATTTCTGTCTGCCCTGCTGTGAAGTGTGCAGAGCCAAGTGCCCTCCTCACTGTCCCCGGCCCCAGCACAGCTGGGGCTCGCTATTCAAAGGGGAGAGGATGACTCTATAGGGTAGTTAAACAAGGTAGTTTAATTCCTTTTTTTAGTGCTCAAGCTGGATCCATCATCTTGCTTGCAACTGGGAGTGAACTTAATCCAGAAGGAATGGCCTCAGCTTTCATGAACTATTGGGGCACTTAAGACCCAGTCCATCAAGACACTGGGTGCCTGTGACTTCCAGTGCAGTCAGCTGCTGCCCAGCAGGACAAGGCCTAGAATTCCCAATAAGTGACAGTTTGACTCTGTAATGGCTTACAAACAACACAGAAAACACCCTTCATCCATTACTAGTACCTCAAATAAACAACTCTGTGCATCTGGCAGAAAACAAGCCACAGCCCTTTAGTGTACACTGTAGGCTCCAATAATTTATTTCCGTTCGTTGCATGAATGTAATTGTAATAATACTACTAATAATAGGAAAGATGGGTGCTGATGTCTTTACAACCAACTTGATGGGTGAGGGTCTTTAGGACAAGTGGGTGTTTATGCATCAAAATTTACATATACAGTTTTAATGTGCAAGTACCTTCAATCACAAGTACAACTCTTCACATACTCTTTTACAGGCAACATATCAAATACTGTAGAAAGGTGCAACTATTTTAGCACAAGACATTTGAGGTTTCTTCAAGAAGAAAATGCACACAAGGGCACTACAGAGGCACCATTTAAATAAACAACCTTCATTCAGAACAAAAAAGGAGGTTACCTGCATGGGAAGCTAACCAGGCATTTCACCCTACTTCAAAGCCATTCCTAGTCATAACTTTTTTTTCATTAGTAGGTAGTTTATTTCACCAAATCCTGATTTTTTTTTTAAGGGACTGAACTAACAAAGCCTTCATACACATAATTCTTGTTTCTGTTGGCCAGGATTTTGTATGCTTGGGGAAAAGGCTCTCCTAACAGCAGGTAGCTGTAAAAAAAGTTCAGTTCCCCTATCCTGTCCTTCAGCATGGTTTGTACACATAAGTATTGTGATAATTTTCTGCTCAGGAGTGAATTTTACCTATTTAGGGGTCAGGGATTCAGCCCTCAATATATACAAAATTTAGCCCGCTGTATTATAGTACTATTTGGTATTAAAATAAGCAAAAAACAGTAATCAGAACACGTTTTTTATTCTACCCTAAAACCTACATGTATAAATGTACAATACAAATGGACTTGCTTATTTTGGATACTGCCTAGTGCTGGGTGTCAATATTTTGTTTACCAGTAAGTGATTCAATAAATATTTTAAAAATATTTTTACCATGAAAATGATGAGAACAGAGCAACTTAAGACACAAAAAACCTTACAAAAATTAGTGCAAATCAATATATTTAAGTACATAGTATTTGCACAATATAATTAAACGTACAAGTAACTTTTTTTTTCTATTTCTATGCTGTGTTTAAAGAGACCATAAAGTTGGCACAAAATAAAAACTTTTCTTTCTTATATTTTACGTGCAAATTTTTGTCAATCCTAGTTGATTTAGGATACTTCAAAGAGAATTTTATCATCCCAGTAATATTGAAATACCTGTGTTCATCAACTAGCTCCAGAAAGGACTTCCATTATTCCTCCTGGATGCAACACACAGTCTCACTGATACAGTGAGCCCTCTCATATGCACAGCCTCCTGCCAGTTGTGGTGGTCACTCAGTGATAATAAAAACTTCTATACCAATTACAGCACTCCCTACACTCAGCAGTCCTTCAGCACAGGCTTTTTTACAAGCTTCCTAGTTAAGATTTCACATTGATACGGGATGCTACTTTCTTAAGCATTCTTAACAATTTTGAAAGCACATAAACCTGCACAAAGCATTCCCAACTTGCTTGTATGCCCAGTGAGACATGGAGGATTACACCATCCAGTCCTCCAATGGAAGCAAAGCCTTTCCTACAGTCTGGGGATGGAATTTCATGTGCAGAGTTTTAGGTGCTGAGGAGTCCCAATATCACCTATTTGATACTTTAAATCATATGTTTTGAACAAGGGAAGAGAGTGCCATTGTAACAGTCATCCAACATAAAGCCAGGAGGAAGCAGAGGAGCCCACCCTTCATATCAGGGCCCACTGCAAAGGCTCACCTGGCCAGGACCAGGCAGGTTCAGTGAAATTCAGAAAGAAGAGCCCACTGCTGGGACTGTGCCTGCTCCTGGCCTGTTCTGAGTCCGCAATGGAACACTTCTGTGAGGCCACTTGACTGCTCATTATCCACCCAACAGCACTAATGCTTAGAAATATCACTATGTTTGGTCCTCCAAACTCTTGAGAAGACAGAGCCAACATCCACTATCTCTGCTAGCTGAGACATCAGGCCTGCATCTCTCTTACCACACCCCACTTCTCTCTCTCTGGGCTAACCAGCATCCAGCACCCTCTGGAAGAATTGGTCTCACAGTCCTGCCCCAGCAACTGAATGAAGGATTTAAAATACCTCTCCATTGGTCCAGCAGCCAGTATCTCTGATGAAGTTCAGATTTAAATAGAACGTCATTAAAAGACACAGTAAGGGTCAGTAGAACATATACCTGTGGTCATGTGTCCAAACAACACAAACAGGTAAAACCAGCTTTGAGAAATGCACCTGATAAAAACATCCCTCACACAAGCTTTGATGCAGACTGCACCAGGCAGTCCACAGACATAGTGCATTAGAGATGCAGAAACACTCCTCACAGTGATATATATGTGCACAAAGGGGTTTTGGGAGGTAGAATTCCCTCCTGCCTTTAGAGATTAGGGTATGGGAGGAGACGGAGAGTAGTATTAGGGTGTACCCTGTCCCCTGTGCTCAGTCATATGCCCTGGGTCCAGAGACCAGACCTACCCCAAAAGCCAGTGCAGGTGTCACCTCCTGAGCTGTGCACACAGCCACGCACAAACAGATACACACAGACTGATACACGCATGAGCTGGTCCAGGACACATCCGCAGGATTCCTGGCTAATGAGCAGCATGAATCTTCATGTGGAAGTTGTAATCCTCCTGCTCGGGGAAGTGCTGGCCACACACGGAGCACGTGCAGCCCTTGTCCTTGCTGTGCGTGCGCCGCACGTGGCTGTCGTGGGCCGCGTGTGAGGCGAAGGCTTTGCCGCAGTGCTTGCACTTGAAGGGCTTCTCCCCCGAGTGCTGGCGGATGTGAGTGCGCAGGATGCTGGATGCTGTGAACGCCTGGAAGGGCAGGGATCATTGGAAAGGAGATGGAGTTGCAAGTAATTTCCTTTCACATGTGTCATCCCTGCCTTCAGCTAACCCAGACCCCTTCAGAAGCATGATACTGAAAATTAAGTCCTGAAATAGCTCACATCCTCAGGTAACTGGAAAAAGGAATGAAAACTCCCAGCAGTGAGGAATCAGAAGGCAACAGCTATTGCTATACGGATGTGGCTGAGTCCATGGAGATAGATGAAGCTCAGAGAAAGATTTCTGACCAAAGACACCAGTAAATATCTTCTATATGTCAGAGGTAAGAAGTCAATACTGCCTTAATTAGCTTTGCAGCTCCTTTATGTTTGAGAAACGTAATGCAGGCTTTCCTTTCAGTTTTTGTTTTCAAAGTTAAACCCTTTGACTGTGTTGAGGTTCAGCTGCTAAAATTTATCCATGCAGTCCACCATACATCTTTTACAGGCTCATTTTCCCTGCTCCATCATACTCTGCTCTTTCAGCAGGCAGACTTTCCAGGCCTTTCCCCCACCACTAACACACACACTTGAGTAGCAAAGTCATAAAGACTTCTCCTCCATTTGGAGATAAAACTCCCTCATCAAAATTTGAACAGGAATGTTGTGAAGTTGCCCATGTTTCCCCCATTTTTTTCTTATCCAAAGAGGGACAATTTCAGGCCCTTTGCTATTTGCAGACCACACAAAATAAATACTCTCTAATAAGTTTTCACAGCAAACAGCAATACATCTCAGATACCTTTTCACCAGGAGCCTTAGAGCACAAAAAGATCACAGACTCCTATACATAAGCCCTTGGAGGTGTATATCAAGGGCCGAAACATGTTTTAGGGAGAGAATGGTGATGTTGACCCAACACTGTTCCTTTAATCTCACAGTGTTGCTGAAATAAGTGACCACTGCTTTCCAGCAAAAGAGCTGGAAAAGCAAAGCCACTGTTAAGAGGTAGAAAAAGAAAAGAAGAATCATAATTGCATAGGAGGAGCAGGTGAGGACTCATTAAAACAGACCCTGGTTTTCCAGCCTCAGAAATGATGGCTATGTCCCAGGATAGCTGCATCCTGCAGCCTGAGGACTAATAGCTCAATATGATCCAATCCACAACAGTCCAGCCAGCACTGGCTGGGGGCTGGTCAAATGTCCCAGGAGATCTCTTTACAGAGCAACCTATAAAGCTCTGCCACCTCCTTTTGTGATCAGAAGATTAAGGATGATATTTCATCCTAAACTCTGCCTACAAGTGTGTTCAGGACAATGGGGAGACAAAAAAATACAATAGCCAAAGAAGCTTCCTCTAAGATTCTTTACAGCAGGACACTTCAGCTTTGTGTTAGTCCAGCCAGTCATAAACAAACTTCTCTCTCTACAAAATCAGGAGCAGGTTACCACTGCTGATGGAGCTTCTGTATTGCATGGACACTGCATCCACATGCTGTCTGCTGGGAGAGCTGTCTGCACTTCCACAGGGAGAGCTCACCTGAATCATCCCTGCTGTGATGGGCAGTAACAGCAGAGCATATCTTTGATCAGGGCTGCATGGTTCTGTTTGTGTTCTTTTTAGTTGAAACCTCCATGCCCACCTGCCCATCAACAGCCCCGATATTTCAAGGTAAGCCTGCACAAACTTATATCTTGCAGGTTCAGTTTATAGACCAGATCTGTTTATTGCAATCCAGAAACAGTGTCACTAACATCAAAAATTACCTATCTGATGAAAAAGTGGAATACTGGATCTAGCTGCATGCCTTGGATGGTATTTGAAATGCTCTCAAGCTTCCCTAGACCTTATTTCTGCAGCAGATCACTGAGCTGGGATGAGCCACAAATTCCATGTCAGGGCCAAGACCAGGCCCTGTTTCTTCAGTCTCATCCAGCCCTGTCACTTTACCTCACAACTGCCTAGGATAGACACCCACTTATCTGGTTACCACTTAAACACAAAGCATTTTCTTGAAAGAAAAGAGACGAAAGCGCAGCAATGGGCGGAGGGAGGGATGGGGCAGGGCTTTGCCTTACCTTGTTGCAGTAGACACATTTGTAGGGGCGCTCCCCAGAGTGAACCCTCATGTGTTTGTTCAGGCTGGAGGATTGAGAAAAGCTCTTCCCACACACAGAGCACTGGGGGGAAAAAAAAAAGGAATAAAGTTAAAAGGAAGCATGTAACAGCTTAGTTAAAAAGAAAAATTAAGTATCTGGATCATGGGCACATTTCTTACATGTATCTATATATACACATATATTTATGTATTCATGTGTAAACACAAAAGTAATTTTAAGCTGCAACAATCCGAAATATCTGGAAGTTTAGTCTCATTTTAAGAACATATTTATGTGTATATATATGTGCATATATATACACACACATCTTTTTATATATGAAAATCGCGTAAAATTTCAAATAATTTGTGTTGTTTCAGTACAAATGGTTTTCTTCAGGACAATATTGATCTTCAGCAATAAAAATATGAAAATTTTTGTAAAATCACTTAATAAAAAAATATTAATCAAGCTCCAGTTATTTTTTTTCCTAAAAGACAAACTTCCTAAATAATAAAATAATCTTAAATCAACCAAGGCAAGGAAAAATGAAAAACAAAGGGAAAAGGATTACATGGTGTTTAATACGCCATTTTTAATAGAATATTTTTTATCTCTTACCAATTCCATGCAGATATTCTGACATTGTAATAATGCCATTTTAGTTATAAAATACTTTTCTGAAAAAAATCACATTGTAGGATGATCTATAAAATAGGTATTTGGAGAATTCTGAGGATTGATTTAACTGTGCCAGTTCAAGCAGTAGAACTTGCCCTTCTCAAGCTTTTAGAAAAAGTCTGATTTTCCTTTCCCAGTGCTGCTAGCAAAAACTAGTGCTAGAAGCAAGGTGTTTGGTGGAGATGAGTAAAGGATCTCAGCGATTTGCTTTCATCAATTGAAAATCTGCTTCACGTTGAATGTAAAACTTCTAAGCCCTGTTTGATCCAACAGGAGCAGATACAGCTGTGGTCGGTTCTCAGACCGAGGGGTGGGGTGTGGGAAACAGACATGAGACATCTCTCCTGATCCTGGACGACCCAAGCACCTCTAAACACAAGTTAACCCCCCCACACTGTGTAAGAAAAGGGGCAACACTCATATGCAAACATCCAAAAAGCCCAGGAGATATTTTGTTTCTTTTTAAACTCTCACTGAGACTGTGGGGTTTATTTTTCTACTCTAAATCCATTAAATTTCTTCAACCAAGCTTTGCTGCACATGACAAGCTCTTCCTGCACAGGCAGAGCAGTCCTGCCAGGAAACTGCCACGGAAACTGGAGGAGGAGGAACATTATCAGCATCTTATCTGGACCAAAAAAAAGACCAAAAATATGTCCCCCCAGAAGAGCCAGCGACTGAGGAGAGACCCGGGAGCTGGCTCACCTTGTGAGGTCTGTGCTTTTCATGAACGTGGAGAATATGGATCCTCAGTCTGTCTCTTTTTTCAAAGGATCGGTCACAAAGGTGACAAGGAAATTTGCGGTCCCCCTGGTCCACGCAGCGGGTGTACTTGAGGTGTTTGTCCCGGTAGTACTTGTAGGCAAAAACTTTGCCGCAGCGCTCACACTTGAAGCTCTCCCCGGCTTCTGTACAGCAGAAGGGAAAGTGCCACCTCTCTGTTACACCGCGGCGAAAGGGATTCAGTTCAAATCCGCATCCTTGTCAGAGCTGGGATCCCTACGGGCAATTTTAAGCCTCCGAGAGGGCAACAACTGTAAACGGATGCTGGCAATATCATTAATAAAATACGTGCCGCGTCTCCTAAACGTTCGCAGTGCGCCCCTTGCCTTTTTAACGGAGAGGAACAAACTAGAGCCCACAGTCTGCTAAAATTATTCGGTTTAGCTACTAACTTCAGCAAAAACAGGATTTCATCCTTGTATCTCCATAAATAGCAAGAAAACATGTGAAAAAACAACTCAGAGTCCCACATAAAAATTTGGAACCATTGCAAGATACTTCTTATCAAGAATTGTCCGTAAATTTTACCTACCATCCCAAAAAGAAAAATAATTTTGCACACCTTTTCCATAAGTTTCAAATAACGATCGAACAAAATAACACATTTATTTGGCTTTTTTTTTTTGTTTTGTTTTTTGGTATTTCAATTCCTTTTTAACCGCTGAATTTAGGAGAAACACTGGAAAATTTTCAGACGTTTACACATCTTTGTCTGTCTTTAATAAAAGTAGATTTATCTTAAACCTTAAGATGAAATGAACAATTTAGCATCTCTCTGAATTGGACATTTCAATACAACAGGTACAAAATTTTCCGTGCCAGATTTTCACGCCAATTTGCTTCTCTCCCTTTCTGCTGCACCCAGCCGATCCATCCCTTCCCTGCTCCAGCTCTTCCCGTATTGGCACAAATCTGTTTTCTCCATACATAAGTTTTGCTTATAAGAACATCATACTTTGTGTACATTACAAGTAGAACTACCCTTGCCCTCCCCTCGCCCTGGCGTAAGTGCATTTGGCATTTCTATGCAAGCAATATTGGCACTACGGGATCGGAACGACTTCAGCCTGCCTCATTTACTGAGAGCGTTAATTACACGAAAGTCAGGTGTGCAATCGTAAGATGAAACAGGACCAAAACTGGAATAACTCCGAAAAGCCCATCTCGTCTCAAAACGGGACTCAGAACAACGGCGCTGCGGGGCCGAGGCAAGCTCAGCCCAGGACCACCAGATGTTTTGCAATCGTCAGACCAAACAACACTTTAAACTCCCCGAGGAACCGGGGACTGGGAGCGGACTGCCGGCAGAAGAAAGGGGAGTCTCTTGCTCCGCGCTGCCGGCAGCCCTCGGTGCAACCCCCCGGACTCCCCGGCGCCGAGGGAAAGCTGCTGCTTCAGGGTGCTGGATGCTGCAGGGAGGGGCGGCCGGGGATCAGCTCCCCGGGAGGGCGGACAGACCCGAGGGACCGGGGCTGCTGGGCCACCGCCCCCACGGCAGAACCGGTCACCCACCACCGCCTCATCGCAGGGTCTGGGAAGCCTTTAAAATAAAACAGCTGGAAAAAAGTGATGCCTGTATTTCTTTACCTCGTGTGAATCTAATCCCGGCCAGGCACACGTCCGTCGGAATAAGGGGCAGTGTCACCCAAGGGGTTGCTGGCAGGCTCACCTTCGGGGTGCTGCGGGGGTTTCTTCCCCTCTGCCATGCCCTTCAAGCTGATGGGGATGCCCAGGAACTGCACGTAGCAATCGCCGTACCACACCAGCAGCTCCTGCTTCGGAAAGATTTCCTTGCAGCTCTCGTAGAAGATTTGTCCCTGGCACTGGATAGCCGTCAAATTCTGCTCCTCGGGGAACCTGGCACAGTTCACCAGGGACATCCAGTTGCCAGCGGCGCCCTTCCCGTCTATGAAGTGGCTCAGGCCACCGTATTCAAAGATCTGGATAGCAGAGAAAACAGATCAGGTTTGACCGACCCTTCCGCACACGTCTCGCTCTCACCAGTCCCACCACCCACACTGGGCCGAGCCCCTCTTACAGACTACGGTAGAGGGGAGGCCGAAAGCCTCGCCCCGGCCCCGCGCTGGGGGGTGCGGGGCGAGCCCGACGGTGCCTCGGCTACCTCCCACATCAGCGAGTTGTCGTCGTAAGTCTTGATCTCGCTCGTGTTGACCACTTTGCCTTGGAAAGGGCCGAAGCGGACTCCTTTCGGGATGGGGTCCGTACAGAAGACTCCAAGCTGCGACACGTCCCCGTAGGCCACCCGCAGCACCGCGAGCCCTGCGGGTGACAGGGGGCTGAGCGCGGCGCGGCGCGGGCGGGCGCAGCGCGGGCGGTCCCGGGCCCTACCTTCGGGTAGCTGCAGCGAGTCCCGGTCGAGCAGCGGGGCGGAGGAGTCCGCAGCGCCTGCAGAAGAGGAATCCCTTCTTCAGCACGGCACCGGCCCTCAACAGCAGGTCCTACCTTCCCGACAGAGGCCGCAGCCTGAATCACCCCCCGGCTTTTTCCAGGGATAGAAAGTCCGACGTGCCCTCAGCGATGCCCCTTGAGCCTGGCTGCCTGCATCCCTTGGGACTGTCCCCGGACCTGCCCGCACACCTGGCTGTGTGGGAGTGCAGAAGCGACCTGCCTTCTCCCGGTGTTACCCTCTGCCTCTCGCCGCCGTCGAATACCCCCTTACCCGAGCTGGCGGGGGACACCCGGAGCCCCGAGATGGCGTGAAGGTTCCCGGTCGGCTGGCTGCTCCGGAGTGCCCCGTACAGCACCGCATTGAGCTCCTCCTCGGTGAAGTCGTACCTGTAGCTCTGCCCCACCGCCCCGTCTGCCCCTGGGCTGCGGGCAGCCCTGTGCGGGGGGCTCGGGTAGGGCGGCGAGAGCAACCCCGGAGCCCCCGTCCCGAGGGCCGAGCCCTCACTGGGAGGGAAGGGGGCCGGCAGCCTGGTGTAGACGGGCAAGGGGAGGCTGGGGAAGGACTCGGGGGCCAGGGGGGGCGGCTGGCTCAGAA